>JBBPMG010000952.1:0-11048 GCA_038090195.1 Boletellus deceptivus | reverse complement strand
TTCCCCATCGGATTTCTTCAGCAAACAGTCTGCACCACCTTGGTTGGGCACGAACCACTCTCTTTGAACTCTTTGAAGCAGCAGGGCTTATACCCCTGATTTATTGTCTTCCCGAGGATGTCTACCTTCCCATCCTTCGAATTCATTTGGCCCTCCTCTCCGATGACGAATACCGGGAATACTACCACTGGGACCAACCCCTCGGTGAGGTGGCTTCCTCCGGACACTCCCGACTCGGCTCTCCTCCACCTGTCGTATCACACCCAGTATCACTGGAACCCATACCCATTCCACCGCCGGCAGTCAACTTCGCCACTCTCATCCCAACCACTCCGCTGACCAACCCCCTTTCTGCAGCAGAGATACCTGCCCGACCACGCCAAAGCCAATCCACCTGCACCCGAGCTCTCAGAATCAGACTGGGCTCGGCCACAGACAGCGAGGCGGGGAGTAGGGCCAGTGAGGACGATTCACCAACCATCATGCCTGCACGAAGGAGGAGAGTGGCGTGCCACCGATGTGGATCACTCAACCATTACCGGGTTGATTGCATCTACTACTCCTGCCCCTTTTGCCACACTTCCGCTCCAGGACATCCACAATACGCTTGTCCCCTATGTCTCTGCACCACCTGTGGAGCCTCTGGACATGTGGCCACCGCATGTACCCGAAACAACCCCTATAATGGACGGCCAACCGAACCTCCCCCATCCCAACATGGCACATTGGCCGAGTCGCCCGTCTCCTCTCAGGATTTCTGAGACGGTGTCTCAGAGCTACGTCGGGGGTAATGTTATGGTAAACTACGGGCTGGCGCAATCCGCATCTGCCTTCATCAGTGCGCACATCGGAGAAATCCTTCCCTTGCAATACGCCGACGATTTGCTTCTTCCCCAGAGTCCTCTAGATGCAGCAATCCCTCTCAATGAGGAAACCTTGCCGTTGTACCTTGATCTGTTGTCCATCCTGTGAGCCTGCCTTCCCCATTTGTACTTCCACGATTACACTACCATAACTGGACGTTACCACTCCCACGGCACATCTCTCATCACGCCGCGTTTCCCCAACTACCATATCGAGTAACTCCAGCTACTATAGGCGGAACTACCACATCCAGTTGGTACAGCAATGCTCGAGTATTTATACGAGTCCATGTACAGTACTTCTCCCCAGCTAGTTCTACGCAATCTACGTGTAGTGACTTAGCCATCCACAAGTCCCTTTGTGAAGGGATAAGTGAGACCCGGATTTCTATTAGTCTCGCACTACTACAGAAAGTGTGCTCGACAGCTAGGAACTACGCATACGCGTAACAAAGTGTAGCCATTGTGTGGGCAAGCTTTCCATCTACTCCTCTCCTCAAGACATCAATAAGGATGTCATCATGTCCATTATCGAGTCCACTTCGGTAGGCCTGTAATTCGAAGGCCGAAGCGTAAGAGTCAAAGTCCCCTCGTTTGAGTCTCTGGGGTATGTTCTTTTCCTCGGTATCTAGGAAATCGTTCTGCTTTAAGTTGTAGATAATATTTCTAGCTCGTTCCTTCTGTCCAGAGGGAATGAAGGCAGTGCGAAAGGCTGCAAGGAAGTCGTTGTAGGTGGAATCTGGGACTCGGTTGTACCAACTTTCTGTAAAGGCAGCTCCCCTTCCTTTCGTAAGTTTGTTAAGACAAGGCAGGATCATTACCGGCTCATCTTTCTTATAGATGTGTTCATTAATCATGAAGTATGCGTTCATTGACATGATCCATCTCTCGGCGTCCTCTGGTTGTCCACTAAAGTCTCCTGGGAGGGCTGCATGGAGCTCTCCTTTCTTCTCTGTCTGGTTTGTAGAGAGGTCGGCCATTTCTTCGTCGCTATCGGTTTTCTCGGATACTGCTGGTTCCACCCTGATGAGGGGGGAGGATAGTGGTGATGGAGCGGTTGGTTCCACTGTGGTTACAACGGGTCCTGCTGGCTGGGCAGGGGCTAACAATGAGGAGGAAGGTCGTCTCCTTCTTCTGAGTGGGTTTGTGGCAGGGGAAGGTCTTCCTGCAATGCGCTGCAAAATTGATGAGGCACTCTGGTACAGGTTTTCATATGGTAATGGCTGGGTTGACTGAGATGGAGTTCCTTCATTCTCAGTATAGAACACTTCCTCGTGTTCTTCGTCTGATCCCTTTGGGGCACAGTACAACGTGATGTCGGTGGGTAGGACCCTTCTGCTAGGAAGTAGGGGTCTATGGACAAGCTAGTTCTTTTGTTACGCGTACACGTAGTCCTTAGCTGTCAAGCACACTTCGATAGTAGTGTGAGACTAATAGAGATCCTGGCCTCACTATCCCTTTGTGAAGGGACTCGTGGATGACTAGCAACTATACATAGATTGTATAGAACTAGCTGGAGAAAAGTATTGTACATGGACTCATATAAATACTTGAGCATTGCTGTACCAACTGGATACGGTAGTACCGCCTATAGTAGTTGGAGTTACTCGATTTGGGAATAGGGGAAACACAGCGTGATGAGAGACATGCAGGGGGAGTGGTAACGTCCGAATGTGGAAGTGTAACTGTAGAAGTACAAATAAGGAAGGTGAGCTCACAGGATGGTTAACAGATTGAGGTATAGTGGCAGGGTTTCCTCATTGAGGGGGATTACTGCATCTAATGGATTCTGGAAAGGGATAGAGTTGTCTATGTATGCTGATGGGAATACAGTGTCGAGGGGAGGGCTAGTGAACGCAACCGCAGATTGGGCAAGCCTGTATTGTACCGTAACAGGAGCTTTGTGTGGCCCTTCCCAGTGATTTCAATGGACAATCTGAAGATGTAGAAAGACAGATCATGTTGATGAACACTTACTTCGTAATCAACAAACACATCTACAAAAGAGATGAACCCGCAATGATCCTAACTTGTCTTAATAAGCTCACCAAAGGCAGAGAGGCTGTGTTTGCAGAAAGCTGGTACAATCAAGCACCAGATTCCACCTATGACAACTTCCTTGCTGCCTTCCGAGCAGCATTCATTCCATCTGGACTAAAAGAAAGGGCCAGAAACTTCATCTATGACCTAAAGCAAAGCGACTTTCCAGACATGGAGGAAAGAAATGTTCCCCAACAATTAAAGAGAGGAAACTTCGACTCCTACACCTTAGTGTTTGAGCTACAAGCCTACAAGAGTGGATTGGACAATGGTGATGACAAAATTCTCATCAATGTCCTTCGAAGGAGAGTAGATGGAAAGCTGGCCAATGCAATGGCCACCCTAAACCCCCAACCAGAAACTTGGAAAGACTGGATCAAACATGTCCACACCTTTGACGAAAACTTTAGGAGATTAAAGAAAATTCAAGAATGAACTCACTATCTCCTGTTCGCCTCCTCCCCTCGAACTACTCCAACTCAAGACCCAAATGCCATGGATGTAGATTCTGTACAACTTTCTCTGATGGAAAGAGCTGAACACATGAGGAATAACAAATGCTTTGTATGTCATCAGACAGGATGCTGATCCACCAACCATAAGAAAGGGGGAACTTATCCCCCTCCCAGAAATTGACCCCACAAAACTGTGGCACAAACCACCATGGACACACTGGGAGAGTTTATCCAGAACAGCAATCTCTCTCAAAATGAACTATTAAAGATCCTCAAGGTTTGCACCACTCCTGACAAAGAACAGGAAGTTCAAACCGCTATCCTAGAACAGGATTTTTAGAAAGGAGGACAGAAGCAATGGCTGTACCTCCTCAGAAACTTGCACCAATCTTTGTATTAGGAACAAATTCTAGAGCAATCATACTTCCTATCCAACTGTACAAAATGGCACACAAAACCATTGCTGTAACCGCCTTGGTTGACAGCAGAGTCACAGGATGTTTTATCCACAAACATCTGGTAAAAGCCAATCAATGGAAAACAGATTGACTTCCTCTACCCTTCATAGCAAATAATGTGGATGGATCGACAAACCAAGGGGGATTGATCCAGTATTCAGTCACACTCCAACTAAAGTTGGGGAACAGGAGGAAACCCATCGATTTCTTGTCCTGGACTGTGGAAAAGAACAAATCATCTTGGGAATGACCTGGCTTCAAGAGGCTAACCCAAAAATTGACTGGACAACTAGAACCATGGAGGTTCCCCCCATAAAAACGAAGGAGGATCCAATCAGCCAAAGGTATCTCCTACGGTACCTAGGAATTGACCATGAGACCATCGCCAGGACTACCCTATCCACAGAACTGGCCCAGAAGACTGCTCTCGCCAAAGGAGCTTTATCAGAAAGGTTTACCTAATATAAGGAGGTCTTTGAGGAACCAGCAAAAGGGGAACTACCCCTGCCACAACCCTACAATCACACTATAGAAGTTGTAAAAGACTTCCTACCAAAAGTAGCAAAAGCCTACCCACTTAACCCAAAAGAATTGGCCACTTGTAGAGAGTTTGTGGACAAACATCTCACCTCAGGAAAAATCTGTCTGTCCAAATCACCCCAAGCATCACCTTTTTTCTTTGTTCAAAAGAAAGATGGAGGACTTCGACCATGTCAGGATTATCGATACCTGAATCAACATACCATAAAAAATGCATACCCACTCCCCCTAATCTTGGATTTAATAGACAAGCTAAAGGACGCCACTCTTTTCACCAAATTCAATGTCCACTGGGGATATAATAACATCCATATAAAAGATGAAGACATTTGGAAAGCAGCTTTTATCACTCCGTTTGGGCTCTTTGAACCCACTGTGATGTTTTTTGGACTTTGCAATTCCCCTCCAACTTTTCAAGTGTTAATAGATGATGTGTTTTGAGACATGGTAGCAGAAGGATGGATCCTGATCTACATGGATGATCTTATCATTCATACCAACAGAGACCTAATACTTCATCATCAGCAAATAAACTGGGTCCTCCAATGGATGAAGGAACACAAACTCTATCTCAAACTTTCTAAATGTTCCTTTGATGTCAGAGAAGTAGAATATCTAGGAATAATCATCCAACCAGGACAGATCATGCTAGACCCCTTGAAGTTACAAGCCATCAAAGACTGGAAACCCCCACGGTCCATGAAGGCAGTCCAATCCTTCCTGGGATTCTGCAATTTCTACTGCAAATTCATCCCAAACTTCTCACAGATCTCTCATCCCCTTCACAATCTCACAAAAAAGGGGGCTGGTTGGGACTGGACAAACCTGTGCCAAAAAGTATTCATCACACTACAACAAGCATTTTGCACAAGACCAGTTTTGTGCCTACCATGCCTGGAACAACCCTTCTTTGTTATGACTAACACCTCTCTGGTCGCATGTGGAGTGGTACTAATGCAAAAGGACTCTAACAGAGACCTCCACCCAACCACATACTTCTCAAAAACCTTTTCACCTGGAGAATGCAACTATGATATATATGATAGGGAATTATTGGCAATCATTCGTGCATTGGAAGAATGGTGACACTACCTCTCAGGAACCCAACACCAGGTCACCATAATGACCGATCACAAAAATCTAACCTACTTCTGACAACCTCAGAAACTTTCCTACTGACAAGCTCATTGGATGTTGTTCCTCCAAGATTTCGACATCACCATCCAACATGTCCCAGGATCACATATGGCCCTGGCTGACACACTCTCTCATCCCTCAACCACAGACATGGAGCTCAACAATCACGGAGTAACCCTATTCAATGGAGTTCATTTCACCTGGACTCTGAACATTGCACTCCAGGATAAAATTACCCACTCCACCTCAACTGATCCCTTTGTGCTTGATATCTTAGCCTCCTTGGAACAAGATCGCTCCATCCTACTGTGCACATCTCAGCAAGATTGGCATTTCAACCAAGGAGCCCTCTACTTTAAAAGTCGACTCTACATCCTAGAACCCGCACAATGAGACCTTGTACATTCCATCCACAATTCCTCTGTGGGAGGACATGCCAGCTATTTCTGCATGATACACCTGTTACAACGTGACTACTGGTGGCTGGGACTTTCCAGCTACATGCAAAAATACATCACCAGATGCACCACCTGCCAGGCATCCAAAGTTCTCACACACCCTACAATTCTGCTGGCTAACCCAGTTCCTAGCACTGCCACTCACCCTTTTCAGTCCATTTCTGTCAATCTCATTATGGATCTCCCCCTATCTGCTGGATTTGATTCCATCATGGTCATGGTTGACCACAGCCCTACAAAGGGGGTAATTTTTTCCCCATGTACCAAAAACATCGATGCCAAAGGCATCACTTCCTTATTTTTCAACAAAGTCTTCCCTTGATTCAGACTACACAACAAATGTATCTCTGACCGTGGTCCCCAATTTGCCTCAGCCTTTGCTAGAGAACTCGCTTGACTCCTTGAATATAATGTCACCCTCTCCACCACCTACCATTCACAAACTGATGGGGAAACTGAGCAAGTGAAACAGGAGTTAGAAACTTATCTACATATCTTCTGCCAAGGAAATCCCCACATCTGGTCAGATCTCCTTCTGATGGCTAAATTCTCCCATAATGCCGTAGCCCATTCCATCACCAAACAAACCCCTTTCTCCCTTATGATGGGATATGAACCCTATGCCTACCCCTCCCTCAGAAAAATGTTCCTTCTAGCCTTGAAAGAATGCCTCACACTCCTAAAAAAGGCTCAGAAGGAAGCACAACACACCCATCATGTAGCCAGGCAACAGATGGCAGAACAAGTCTGATCAAAATTCAGACCCTGGAAAGTTGGCAATAAGGTATGGTTAGATAACAGGAACCTCCAAATGCAGTACGCCTCTCGCAAACTGGTACCCCAATGGGAAGGTCCTTTTGGAATAGAAAGGGTAATCTCTCCAGTGGTGTACCAAATACGATTACCTCCCACTTGGAAGGTCCACCCAATATTCCATGCCTCCTTACTTTCCCCATATCAAGAGACTGTGGAACACAGGCCTAACTTCATCAATCTGCCACCCGATGTCATCACAGGAGAAGACCAGTATGAGGTCCAACAAATCCTAAGTCATCAAGGTACTGCTGGCCAAAGGCAATACCTGGTCTCCTGGAAAGGGTATTCCACAGCAGAGAATACCTGGGAACCAGAACAGAACTTAACAGGAGCATGCCAACTACTAAATGAATATAAGGCCACTCACTCCAAGGATTTCCCCTCAACCGGACAACAAAGACACCTGACATAGGAGGAACTCCCTTACCAGTACAAATACTTACTTCCCTGTTCTTCCTACCCCCACCTTTGTTCTTCTCATCCTCTATTTTGCCTTTGTTTTTGCTACTCTCTTCTTTTTGGGTCTTTGCATCTGGGACTCCCACTGGTGAATCATCAGCCTATGGAACAACATATGATACACCGTCACCGTAGCCGCTCCACCCCAACCAACACCACCAAATGGCCTCGACCTCCCCAACTCCACTCCACCACACAAATTGCCCTGGGACACCTGGACTTGAGGCTTTTCTGTGACCTTTCCAGGGGAGGACTCCACCAACAGGGGCTGGACCGGCAACACCAATCCAGGGTGGTGAGTCCAAAGACACAGTCCACACTTTTTCCCAATTATTTGCCTTTCAAAGAAATCCTAATTCTTTTCCCTCTTCTAGACAGGGGACACTTAGTTCCATTCCTTTTTAACTTTGCCCCTCTGATTTAACCTACTCTCCAATCACCTTCATACTTTCCTTTTCTCCTACTGCCAAACTACAAATATAGAATAGCAGACCCATCCATTCCTCTTTCATTAGAAGATCGCCCATTACTCTGTCTCAATCAACTTTCCAACTCCCACATAATGGGATTTATCTTTGATCTCTTGGATTCCCCAGATGTGGTGTTCACTCTAGAACAAGTGATCCAACAAGAAAATGATGTCTTCCTCCCCTTACTACTTAGGCTATACTCCTTCTATATTCATTCATGAAGACTCATGATAGACCTGCTAGCATCCTCCTGCACCATTGAAGAATTGGGGCTCCCACACTAGATAAATACAAATAACAGCCTCCATCATCTCGGACAAGCCCATACCACCCTATTTGAACTATTTGAAGCTGCAGGGCTAATCCCTCTCATTCACCAACTTCCCAAAGATGCCTACCTATCAATTTTGCAAATTAGACTTGCTTTCCTCTTGGATGATGAATACAGAGAGTACTACTGGAGAGAGGAACCTGACAGCAAGGTGGACAGTACCAGACACTCCAACCACGGCACCCTGGTTCCTGTCCTACCACACCTGGTATCATTGAAATCCCTACCTGTTCTGCTGCTGGTCAACTTCATGACCCTTATCTCCTCCACCCCACCACCCAACCCCATTTCTGCAGCACAGGTACCTTCCTGACCACACAGAAGCCGATCTTCCCACACCTGAACTATTAGATTCTGATTGGGACAGAGTACAGACTCAGAGGGTGGAGACAGGACCAATGAGGAGACTTCCCCATCACCAACAACCTGATGTCGATGAGCCATGTGCCACTGATGTGGTTCCCTCAACCACTATCAAGTCAATTGCCTCTACTACTCATGTCCCTTTTGTCACACCACAGCCCTGGGTCACCCTCAATATGCATGTCCATTACAGCTTTGCACCACCTGCAGGGGAACAGGTCACCTTGCCGCTGCCTGTACACACCCCAACGCATACAAGGGACAGCCTGATGGGCCATCCAATGAGATGGATGGATCACCTTCCATTTCATCTGTCTCTATTGCAGAACTCTGAGTCAGTGCCTCAGACTTATGATGGGGGTAATGTTATGGTTTCTTACAGGGTTACTCATTCCACGAATTCTTTCCTAAAGTCCTCATTGTTGCCTCTCTTTCCTCCAGCTTTCATAGATGACTCATTTCCATCTGATGGCATGGCTATTCCCCTCAATGAGGAAACACTGCCATTGTATCTCAATCTGTTAACCATACTGTGAGCCCACCTTCCTTATTTGTACTATAGGTGTTACACTTCCACATCTGGATGTTACCACTCCCACAGTGTATCTCTCATCACACCACGTCTCCCCTATTCCCATATCGAGTAACTCCAACTACTATAGGCAGTACTACTGCATCCAGTTGGTACAGCAATGCTCAAGTATTTATATGAGTCCATGTACAGTACTTTTCCCCAGCTAGTTCTACACAATCTACATGTAGTTGCTGGCCATCCACTTTTGGAAGTAAAGGCTAAACTCCTAAACAGGAGTGCAGACTGAGGGACAGCCAAGGGATGAGATAGAGAGTGTGAGACTCACTCTATACTCAAATAGTGGTAGGAGAGTCTTGCTATCAGAGTGGGAGCAGGTCTTGAATCAAGGGTAGTGGTGGTGGTGATGAACTCTTGTGATAACAAGGTGAAGAGCCAATCAGGTGTTGGAACTCCTTGAACTGCTATTGAATTAGGGCCTAAGGGCCCAGTATAAATACAGTCTGATACTAAGGTTAAAGCTCAGACTGAAATGTAAAACTCTATGTGAAACATAGGTAAAAAATGTTTGATGTATCTGAAACACATATCAAAGAAGTTTCATAATGGTGAAACTGATGTATGTGAAACATTGATGAAAAAGAAGTGTTTCATCTATTGATGTAACAAAGAAGGTCTATGTTTCTGTTTCTGATAGACACACATAGCCTATGCTGTAACATGAGAAGCATAACTGTAATAGATCATGTGTCATGGAGATCATCATCAAATGATAAACTAAATGATAAGATGAAAGTGATAAGATGATCTCTGAGATAAGATATCTTCAACACTCCCCTTCACTGATCATGTTGAAGAAGGGAATGGTTCTAGGATAAGACACTTTCTGTTCTCCTCAAATCATTGCCAGGTTAGATTCTTGGTGAAGATATCTGCAACCTGTTCTCCAGTAGGAACATAGAAGAGTTGGACTTTCTCTTCTTCAATGCATTCTTGTATGCAGTGATATGGTATTTCAATATGCTTAGTGTATCCTTCCTGAGCTGGGTTTGAAGCAAGAAATATGGCACCTTGGTTGTCAACCAGAAGATCAATGGGAGATCTAATGGGAAAGTTCAGCTCTTTGAAGAGAGAGTGAATCCATGAAAGTTGTTTTGCAACTTCAGTCATGCCTATATATTCTGCTTCAGTGGGAGACAAGGCTATCTTCCTTTGTCATCTAGACAGCCAGGATATGATGCCAGAGGCAAAAAAACACGGCATAGCCAGTGGTAGACCTGTGAGTAACAAGATCTCCTGCCCAATCAGTGTCACTGTAAGCATAGAAAGCAGCATTGCTGGATCCATGGTAGGACAAGCATAGGTCCTTTGTTGCAAGAAGGTAGCACACTATGTATAGTGCCTTCTGCAAGTGTTCCTCAGAAGGGTTTGAGGAAAACTGTGACATCTTGATTATGGAAAAGGCAAGGTCAGGTCTGGTGCCTAGCATAATGTAGAGCAAAGATCCTATGACCAACTGATAGTGACTTTGTAATAAGGATGAAGTGTCTTTGGTAGACACATCTGGACTGTATCCTGATGGTAAGGGAGTGCAAGCTTCTTTGGCATTGGTAAGTCCAAAGTGAGAGATGACCTTCTCAGCATAGGATAGCTGGTCAAGATAGAGTATCTTGTTCTTACAGTCTCTGATAATGCACATCACAAGGTATTCTTTTGCAGCTCCTAGATTCCTTGATTCCCAAATCTTCATGAACTGTGATTTCTTTTTGAGGAGGTATGATCTGTTACTTCCCAAGAACAAAGCATCATCAATGTATATAACTAAAATGATAATATCATCACCGTGAATTAAAACATAAGTCCCTGGGTCAGAAAGACATCTGTGAAAACCCATCTCCAGTAGACTTTCGTGCAAAGCTTTGTTCCATTGTAAGGCAGCTTGCTTGAGCCCATAAATTGCTTTGTGTAGATGACAAAATTTCATCTCAAAACCCTTTTTGACAAATCCCTCCGGTTGTTCCATATAAATTTCTTTGTCTAAATCTCCAAAGAGAAATGCTGTTTTGACATCCAAGGCTTCTATCTCCCAATCCTCCTGGGCAGCCAAGGCTAGTAAGAGACAGACA
>JBBPMG010000951.1:0-11055 GCA_038090195.1 Boletellus deceptivus | reverse complement strand
GGTCTCCGCTCGAGCTCATGGCATAAAAATGTCATCCGACCGACGCCGATCTACCGTCCCCTCACCTGATACCCGTCCCCTTCCCAGCACATGACTCCCGATGACGAGACCTACTCCGGACACGCGCCCATGCAGGGTCCTCCCGTATCAGACGTGCTCCATTGGCGGGACCTTCTTCGTACTTTTGACTCTCTTTCTGTAGAGTCTGTACCACCCCTCACAACGTGAGCAGCCCAGTTATCCTTGGCCCATCCCTATCTTTAGTTCCTCACCGTCTTCTTCGACCGGGTGCGCTTCCTATCAGGGGACATTCAATGCAGGAGGATGACGTCTGGTCTCTAGGCAATCCCTATGCGCATGCTTACCGAGTGTGGTACGATCTCAAACCTACTCAAGCTCGTAGTCAATCTAATCATGTGTCTTCCCCGGCCGTGACAGTGCGATCTTGTCCACTGACCCATCCACTCACACAAACCAGTATGTGACATGCTATGATACATAACCCTTGCGTCTCATCGCAGTTCACGCGTGCGACAGACAAATCCAACGTGACCGTTCCACGTGGACCCCCGCTCACCTCAGTGCTCGGCCCAACTCTCCATACAGGCTGTGGCCGTCATCTACTAGCAACGCAGGGATCCATGATCTCGGGATCTGCCATGCCGAGTCGGACAACAGCCGGGCTCTGTTACCTTCTCACGGGATGGACATCCCCCGTGCAAGCTCTCTGAACGACCTGAATATCCCCGGACCATCTTCCCCTCCCTTCCTCCCCCAACAAAGTGCAACAGAATCCCTTGGATCTGCTCCTCACTTTTGTGTCATTCCACCTCAGCAGGGTCGCCATTCGGCCGCCCTGTCCCGTCGCGGACAAGGCGCGCGTGCGATCCATTATGGTGGAATTTGGCTCGATGAACAAGAGCTCTTCACAGCTATGGAAGAAGCAAATGAGACCCTCCCCGTGTTCCGATGCCGCTGGCAGGAAGATCGCTCGCCATGCCACCTCTGGATCAGAGGCGAGAAGGCATCCATGAATGCACACATGCAAAAGTGGCATGGCGACAAGCCTGGCGGGAACAAGTCTGAAGTTGAATGTTGCTGGTCTGATTGCAAGACGAAGATGCTGAAGGAATCGATTGCTAGGCATGTCGTGCGGACGCACCTTGGAGAGGTGTGGGTGTGCCGTGGGTGCCTGAGCAGGTCTACGCGGGACGATGTGCATAAGCGGCACGTCGCGACTTCAAAGTTCAAGGCGTGCAGGACGTCTGGCGCTTTGACGATGTACTCTGCTAGTGTGAGCGTAATCGACGCCCGGGCTGCTCTGGGGGTACGACATGCCGCCAGTGACGGATAACATGCCATGTGTTTGCATGTTATCTCTGTTCCCTCAGTCGTCCATCGCTGTACGCTAATTGCGTAGGCCTCTCCTCGGCGTTCTCGCTTGCGCGCTTCCATCTATAGCTTTTGTTCAGGAACCACTGCAATACACTCATATTCCCCCTTCGATCCTTGTCCCGACGACTGCTGTCTCCACCGCTCACTCTCGCTGCGCGAGGCCGCACAACACAGAACATAAACCCTCATCTTGTTTCGGTCACCAAGTACGTCGATGTCGCCAATTTGTCTGGAATTGTCAGGAAGATCAGGAGACCATCGGAGCAGCTGAGAACAGTTGCCGTCTCAAATGTTGGGTGCAAGGAACGCACCGCATCTGCGCATAGCCGCCTCCTCAAAGCACGTCGGCTACGAAGTCCATCGCTCCTTACGACCTTTCCCCTTTCTTTTCTGCTCATTTCATCTCCTTTCATGTGTCACAAACGTCATGCGAAGTACGTTTTAGATCTTTGTGCTTGCTTACTCCTTTCTTGTCATCCTTTTTGTTGCTGTTGCTGTACTTGCTATACTTACAATAGATGAACCGTGTCTATCTAACAGAGTCATTTCGCCGCTCGTCGCTTACGCAATCCATTCTCCCTCCGCAGTGATGTCGCTGTCCCCTCAGACTCGCCTACCTCGGTTGCCGAACCCCGTCGACCATCTACAAATGATCAACAAGATCGCCAAGTCCGGTCGACTCCGAGAAGTTCTCGGATCCGGGTGACTTCCATCATTCGATGACTTCGATCCATCACTTCCGCGATTTGGACACGAAATGCTGCACAATCTTCTCGAGTTTGCGGTCCAACGTCAAGTCCCTCAGATCGATGAGCGCACGGGCCTCCGTGCAGTGTCATGAGTCTTGTTTTTCTCTCTAGGCAAGACGTTTTACTAGCAATGGCAAGAGAGGGCGGACATTCAGTCCAAGCAAAACCCCCTCTCCATTTGCGCAGGCGTTGAGATCAACATGCGTTCTTCGATACAGTGATGCCATCTCGTCGCCAATGAGATGGACCTCTTTCTAGAAGGTGCCTCTAGCCTTGTTGATACCCTCGTACTGCACCGGTGAGCCCCGCGCGGTGTCGGCTGCAGAGGGAGCGCACCAGAGTGGGGCGTATGAAAAATGTGAAGTGGGACCTGATATCGTTGGAGTCGAACGTGACGAGCGTGAGCGTGATCGGGTCGTGTCTTCTGATGAGATCGAGAGCCTCCACAATCCCACAAATAAGGGATGTTTGGCCCCCCAAAGGCGGCGAAGGGCGGGAAGAGGTTGAGGTAGAAGCTATCAAGGTCCGACTCGTAGAGGTGGCTTCGTTGATGCGTGCGTGTGTATAAGCGCATGGGTTGGGAATGGGATATCTTGGGCTCCACACCGACACATCGATTCGGTCGTACGGACTCGTATCCGGCGCCCCAGAGCCGAAGTTATGCTCGAGCCACTTGGCGGTGCCCGACCATGTGAGCACACGGACGATCTCCCTACTGAACGCGTGAACACACCCTGCGGACGTGTTGTACCAGTATTTTCCCTACATGTACTGTTATAGTTGCCACCGGGCTTCAAGCTCAGGCTTGCAAGACTCAGACGAACGCGATTTGGTCGATTGGTGAGTCTATGCTTTTTCCCGCAGAAAGTAGAGAAGACGGGAGCAGGAGGGCTGCGTGAATACTTCAGCAGTGGGGTGAAGCACAAGAGGGAGACGTGCAACATCTGCCGCGAGGCTGTCAATTTTAGGGTTGTTCGGCTTGATCACAGGCTCACCATGGCTTATAACGAACATGTTCGGGTATGAGGTAGGCCGGGGTTTGCCAGTAGTAGATCTCAAGTAATGCCAGTCGCAGAGCAAGATTAAGGCTAACCGCGTCAACTGGTCAGTTGATGGTCGAGGGATGGTCGAGAAAGGTTGTTTATATTTGTTTGCTTCATCGGCATATTCGGTCCGTCGCTCCGGATGGGATGTTTATTCGGTTCCACTTTTCAGAACACCGGCGCCTTCCCTCTGGCTTTCCCCCGGGCTTAGGTCTTATTCCCCACCTCGAAACAATGTGACGACTGTCATGCTGTGAATGGAGCGCTTCGAAAATACTCTGGATGGGTTGGCGAGCAATTCCAAGTCCGAGAAGGGCAATATTTTCGCCAATATGACATGCGTTCAAGTCCAACTTGGCTCGCAGACACCCCGCCAAGAGCCTGGATTTCGGAGGATGCTCCACAAATCACTCGCTGCATGCTGGTGCGTGGCTTACACCGCCTTCCCACAACCTGTCTCCCTGCGTACACGTTGCCGTCTTGTAGAATCCTAGATCACACCGTTCTGGAACGATCCGATCGCAGATCACTCGACATTCATGTTTCGCTTACTGTGTTGTACGCCGTGGCCCGCGCGATCCACCAGGTAGTCTCGAGTCTTCTCTACCACATCCAAAACTCATTTCTCTCTCAGTCATCAACGACATGACTTGAAGCCGTTGCATTTATCACTGTGGCCTACCTGTCGAACGTGCGTCTCCGTAGAATCATCAACAAACAGCGCACCGTTCCATACCAAGCCATATCTTGATCACCGATCACCCCCGATCGATCTATTCTCTCGATGTCAAGACGTATCTGATCATCCTCGAGCAAACACAAATTCTAGAACTTATCACCCAGTCGAAGCCTTTCGGGATCGTCACACCTGGTCCCTCTTACTAGGCTCTCAGACAATACATCCGTCGGGTGCCGCAGGTGGCCCTGTGGCCCCGTGGCCGGGCAGCACTGTTGTAGGACCGTGATAGCAAGTGGCGCTCTGACTTGTATTCGTCAAACATGCGTTACGCTGGCATGCTGTGTGGGAATGTATACCAACATTCTTCCACTTCTAACCACGGGTAGCGGTCAAGCTGTTCAACCTTACAGCAGTTCCTACCACTCCCGGGATATTCGCTTCCACAGCTCCTACTTCAGCGCTAAACGTCGCACTATTAAATCGACGCTTCTGTGCAGCAATCGCGCATTCTGTTTCAGCTACGCAGGTAGCCTTGTGCGCCTTTACTTCAAGCATAACTCACTATCATTGCCATATATGACCCGTAGCAAGATACCATGTTCCCGATCGTCCAGCCCAACTGCAAGTGAACGCTAACTCCGGTGTCCAGGTCATACGATCTAATGCTGTGTCGATTCCGCCGCTTGCTCCCATCGATTAACTGGTCGTGAGTCGCTTGTTATTTCTTCTCCAAGTGGGCGTTAATTCTATGGAACAAGTCTCTCGGACGGTCAGACCGTCTTGGAACACAATAACCGAGAAAGAACCCTTATACTTGGGCTACCAGAAACTTCGTGTATTATATCAATGAGCACTGGCCTATCAGGCGCAACGCGGGAACAACCGGTGTCTGGATCGTGTTGATTCCGTGAAGATTCGCATGATTTAGATTCCAGGCATATCGTCGGAAGTATGTCATGATCATCAATTCAGCAAGATACATGGCTTTTCACCCAGATCCATAGCATTAAGCAGCTGAACCGGTAAGAAGTTCCTTTATCTAGAGGTAGCGTCTCCTTACTCCTCGATAGACAAGTTGCCCCGAGCCCGAGTCCGTGCCAATGGGTACCCTCCAGACTTATGTTCCCATCTTGTCTGCGATTTAAAATGGGAAACTGTTGGCCATATATGATACCTCAATTGGCATGTAGGCACATCATAACGTGCAATGCCACGAATCACCCGCGAATCCGCGATGCGTGTCCAGTGAGTTATCTATGGCATATCTATTCCCATATATTGTGTAGGCGTGATACGTCGTGTGTAGTGTTCAGACCTGGTGTATAATTTGGACCCTGCGCAAACGGGTGTGTTTGTGGACTGCTCTTTTTGGAGATTTGCACCTGGAGGCTGGGATTAGGCGTGGATCAAGGTATTCTTCAATCGCCGATCACTCATCACTCTGACGCAAAATAATCAGACGACGGGGCCTTCACGACACCCTTTGCGACCTTGTCCGTTCTGGGGGGGTCCTGATATTGGACGCGCCACATATATGCCGCGTGAACCAGAGCGGTGCATCTTTGATGGTAGATACGGTTCTGTAATGATCAGCAAGATCTTTCATAGGCTAACCGCGCTCCTTCTTAGGGACTTGCTTCTACCGTGCGCTGCGCCGGCTGGACATAGAGTGTGAGAGAATAGCTGCCTTGGTGAATGCATTCTAATATTTTCGTTGTGCAGTCCCGGACCGTACGTCGGCTGGATCAACGTCTAAAGTGTCGTCAAATTGGGAAACGCAAGTTATTTACGTCGTTTGGGACCATTGAAGCCCTCGTCTGGATTCACAGACAGTGAGTATCCTCAAATAAGACCAAAATTCCGAGTATGCATCAAGCACCTCTTCCTCTTCTTCTTTGATTTCATACCTCATAACGCTAATATAGAATTATAGGTTTATGACCCACCGATTGGCCCAGACGTAATCGGTCCGATTCCCTAATCAACATTCGTATATTACTTGGCGTGCTGGCACGTCATGTGTTAGATAACAAGCACCTGAAGCCGCGATCCACGGAATGCTTTCTCGGACCGAGTCATTTCGAGCACTCCGACAGCCATAACGGCAGGGCGTCCATGACCAGGGCGCAGCAAATTGGCACTGTTCTACCAACTCACACAGCCATGCTATGGAGGCCTTCCGACGGTCTTGCCACCTCGCTTGATATTAGACCGTTATTGGACCTGCTGCTGCTGCCATGGCTGTGCGGGAGCCGTCGGAATTTGGATGTTATCATGTATGCTCCTAACCGCCACCCCAAGGTTTCTCTGAGCAGAGCAGGAAATCATGGCAGGCATGGCAGGTACCACTGAAGAGCCAACATGTATTATATAGACGCATGCAACATGAGAACATAAGCGAAGAGGATATCTTGTATACAAGTGCGGGCTATCCGTCTAAAGGGCAAGGGAACCTATGAAGAAGCCGGCTCTGCACTGGTATAATCGTGGGGACATCGCTGGCGGATGGCAGGCTACTGCCCCTGCTGTCCGTGCAACCCATGAACGTCCCTCTCGTGCTTTTTCAAGGTATCATTTCGAGAGTAGGTTTTGTCGCACATCTTGCACGAAACTGAGGAGCCGAGATGGACTGCAACGTGTCTCCGGAATCCGCCTCGAGCGCGGTTTTCGCCGCAGAGTCCATGCGGGGTCCACCACATGCAGTCAAGTCGTCGACGATCATCGGAGCCCCGCACACCGTGTGCACTGCTCAGATGCTTCATAAGATCATCGAAGTTGGCGCATACTTCGTCGCAGAACACTCCGGTTGACAGCAGCCAGTAACAGGCGATGCTACTTCCTGCTGCCTCAGCCGCCCTACAGGGACACCATCAGAAACAGAGCAAGGGGAAGAAGATAACGATCGTACGCGAGCGCGGGCGCGGGAGGCTGGCTCGCTGGCATCTGATTGGCAGATGTGTCAACCTGCTGCTGCGAATGAGCTCGAGCCACAAGCAAACACGAAACGCCAGAATACCTCTGAGCCCCAGTTTCCTCCGTAGTCGAGAGCAGAAGTTAGGTGGATCATTGCGGGGTCGTAGTACGCGGGCCTGCGAGAAATCAGTCAGGTCCCTGAAGCAAGGGAAGGGTGTCTCCATACAGAGAGATTGGCTGCATAGTTTGAAGGTCACCCGTCGACTGAAGGGGAAGAGAAAAGGGTGGGGGGCTCAGGGAGAAGCAGGTTCGAAATTTATCCATGAGCCTTCCAAGTTCCAAGGTCCAACTTTCCTAGCTGGCAGTGAACATGTGTGACTTGGAGAGCTGGCACCGCGCCGATAGCTACGCCTGATAGTTAACAAACCTGGAAATAGTCGGACATGGCAGGTGAAATATAAAAAAAACGAAGGGACTGCCTCACGATACAATGTTTTGCGCTGTTGGACGGGAGCCAGCTCCCCTGAAGCCTTCCATGCCCGAAAAAAGCTGGTCGATTTAGTGGGCAACCTGCCAGGACAAGGTGATTGGCTGGCCCAAAAATCGAAACTTGGGGGAATGCTGAATCACCAGCCAGGCGCAGATGCGAGGCATTGTCGACAGAGGGACATAGAGAGAAAAAAAGCCCATTTTTGCTCAGCCTTAACATATATAGCCAAAGCGGCGCTTATCGACTTCGAGCCTGATTTCTCGTCATCTGTGCCAAGTCATAATCAGGGTGCATTTCAAGGTCAGTTATTCATCCCCCTTCCATAGTACTAGAAATATGACTTATTTGCTTGCCTGTATCCCAGCTTGTGAACGTTCTCCATCATGGCTCGGATCGAGGAACCTAGCCCATCAAGACAATCATTCATCCTGACAGAAACAAGAGGCAGCCCATACAATAAGCGCCCTCCTGATCTGGTGAAAAATGCAATGTGGTGGTCCCAGGCTACGCGATCCTTAGCAAGCCCATGTGGTGAATATTCAAAACTTGTGTGAGAAACAACAGTTACCTTGGTCCAATTCCTCTGAGCGAAAACACGGTTCACAGGTATCATATAGTCTCACAGGTATCACCTACCTGGAACACGCAGGGACGGGGTGAGACTATGAGGGTCGGCTTGTCAAGAGCGAACTTCACTTCCAAACGGTGACGCATGCTTGCTTCGCTACGACAGGCATAGATTCGGAAACGAGTGCCCAGAGATGCGTCCGAGTTGATGACCCGCGGTCTCACGAGTCACGAGCGTGCAGCTAGCTGTCAATCGCTAGCTTTGATGGTCACCAGTTTACAAGACAAGTGGAGGTCCGGACGGCGCAAGAGACTGCCATGAAATTCGAAGGCAACGATTGTCGACAACTGGTTGAAGCGACGTTCATGAATAGATGGGGTCCTTGGGAGCCTGTGCAAGCAAGTATAGTCCTCCTTACATTGTTGAGCAGTCCTGAAACGGCGTAACGCATGATTCAGAAATGGCAAGATTGCGCCGGTCGCGGCGACTATCTGCGCCTTCTAAAGATAAGCCGCTTTTATGGTTGGGCATCAAGGCGACTCGAGGGGCTGCAATGGGACGCTGACAGCGGACTTACCTTGGCCTGTGGCACGTTCAGCATTGTGGCATGCCCGCGTAACTTGGAGCGACCACTCCGCGAAGATGAGCTTGCAACTTCCGCGACAGATCAATCATTTTGTACAAGTACTAGTAGCGAATTGCTACGAGTCTGGTCCCGGCAGAGAGCCCGAGTGCGCCCGCTCCTTATATTACTCCAGGCTCCGCCTGAACTAGGTGTTCTCCTTGGGATCCTCCATGTCTTCGCTCTCCGCCTCGTAAGCTCTTCGCCAACATCCGTTAAACTTGGTTGTACGGCGTGGAACATGTTCGTCTTCGCGAAGTCGAACTGCTCTTCAATGATCTCGCAAACAATATTGTACGTCTCTTTCAATCCATTTCACAGTTCAAGTATTCAAGCGGCCGTTTCATTATATCCTCTCCTCCCGACTACATGGATTCATCCAACCGTGTAGATTTCCCCGCATACTCAAAGCAGGCAGAAAGTATGAAGGCACTGTCGGAGACGCAGAACCCACTTTTATAACGCCTCCGCAGAATGTATCTGTGCATTCGATATGGCAATCATCGCCCGCGATATAATCCAACGTTGACGTATCGGGGTGTGGAATCCAAGGTATGCCTTCCTCACTTTTCCATCTTCGTTGTTGTCACTCCCCACTTATTTGTATACGTGCAGGGATTAACACATGGAACACCTTCAAGCCCTGTTGATAAAGCCCACCACTACGACCATCCCCTACCCCATTCCCTCTCTACTCTTTTCCACTTTTCGAAAGCCGATCGCTTCTACAGAGACATGGGAAATCCCGGATATCGTCTATGGTCATGCACGAGCTCCGCATGCGTGCTCGGCGTCCTCTGATTTCACCTAGTCTACTTCACACATGCCATGCCAATGCGCCTCTGCCACCATCTGCATCGCGCAGCGAATACACCCAGTGGTCGCCCGTATGGTATGGGCAACAACAGCGCAGGGGCACTCTGCTGCACTCTACCAGGAAACGACCTGCCTTTGCTGCACCCAGACTCTGTTTGTTTCGTGGGTGGAAGAAGATCTTCACATAGTGCATTGGAGCACAGGAGCGTCCGGGTCGCGGACGAAGATGCAGGCTCATGCAGCTGTTCGCGCACTCGAGATTCAAGAATGGCCACTTTCAGGTAGATGCGCTGTTGATGTTGTCTTTGATATTAAGAAGAACGTTTTCGTCCATCTTCTACGTGGAAGTTGTAACAATTCCATTGCGCGAAGGACTCGCAACCGAACAAGACATTTCATCCCTCCCCAATTTCAAACCCATCTAATTCAAGGAGCCTTGTCTCTGGTGGCAACTATGAACCTCCAGGCCATGCAGCGTTCATGAGGCCTGTTCGGGTTTGCGATGCGGAATCCCAAAACATTCTCCGTAGGCTAGTGGTCAGCGCAAGGATACGCCGTTGCCTTATAGCCCGTAGTTCGAGTTTGAGGCATTCTTGGCGCTCCCAAATTGTCTCCACTCGTTTCTCGCGGTGCAATTCCACACTGAGAATAGCTGTAGTCTTTCTCCCCGTGATCCAGCGAGTCTTGTTGCTCTCGCCCATTCAAATCCTACTCCTAACATCTTGTGCTCCGAGCTGGGTGAATAACCCGCAGGGCACGCCAACCAAGTGGTGGTCCATTGTCAAGTGTCTGGGGGCAGAGGGCCACTGTGCGGACCACTTCCACGGTAAAGGAGAGCCGGTCTACTTGCTATCGTTGAGTGAGCACTGAGTACATCGCTTTTTACCCCACGAGACGTGTCAAATTTACCGATTCGTTGTTTACAATTGCGATCGCGGAACGTGCCTCGCGAGGTGGATGGACCCCGGATCATCTCCCAAGTATTCGTTCTGTGTTCAGTGATCAACGCCAGAAGAACATCATTGAAAGTGAGGTGATACCCGAGGAAACAGCTTGGAAGTATGTATGACTACAAGGCAACTTGGCGGCTCGCTCATATGATATCGTCGCTGGGAAGGGTCGCCAACCCGATACGGTGTGGTTTATCTTGCAGTCGCTAGGCATGGCTGACCTGTAGCGCAACCTACCACGGGGTGCCGAATCGTACAATATCACATTGCTGGCATTCGAAGGATCCATAGGCATCGCGGTATACAGATATACACGCACTCCAGTGAAGATAGAAAGATCGGTGTAAGCATGCTGACTTACATAGGTCCTGTAACTAGTACATATACCGTCTGCGATACTAAATGGTACTCATTCAGTATTTCTGCCTTTTGCTGTAACAGCTAAGCGCGACGGTCTAGCCGCTTACAATCGAGTACAGCTCAGAGGAAACTGTACTCATAGATTGACAAAAACTGCCACATGCGCAGACCTCCCGCCGCGTCATTGCAATATAATATATTGAACACCCAGACTTGGACGGTCCTACTTATCACATGGAGAGCTATTATAATACCAGGTAGTCGCCCAGTCGAGGGCCAACACATGGGCGTTGTCTGTGCAGGATATCAAAGATAAATACTTACCAGATGAAGTTGTAGGAGCGATTCTCGGAGACCTTGTGATGCTCAATTGAGCATGCACCTCAGAATTCAATCTCCTCTTCGGAGCAGGATGTTCGAAGCCGCTCCGCTCCAGGCGCCACAGTGATTGACATGTCGCCGTCTCAAAG
>JBBPMG010000950.1:0-11060 GCA_038090195.1 Boletellus deceptivus | reverse complement strand
TGGGGACTCCACACCTCTCCATCTGGGTGTCTCCTATGGCAGGGGGAAGCAGGTAATTTTTTCATGTACTGAACACGAGGCAATGCTCATATGTGCATGCAGGAGCCTTGTAACCTGATACATTCAGCTCCTGTGGATGAAATCTTGAGAGAGATCCCCTCAAACAAAGCTATCCAATGTATTGCAGGGTTTATGGCATGTAGGTTGGTATGTTACTTCCATGGGATGCTCCTCATGCTTTCTCAGGTGCTTTGGTGTTTTTGCCCCAAAGCTTTGGGGTGAGTATGCAACCAACCTAGATAAACTATGGACATCTGATCCAAAGCTTGTTCCACCATCCTACAACAGCATCTTTCCCACTGCTACCTTTAGCTGTGGATGCCATGTTGTCACATGTGATCATGTAGACTCGACCAACATACCATATGGGTTTTGCCCTATTTTTTCTTGTGGAACCCTCAACCCTGTTGAAGGAGGCCACTTCATCCTGTTTAAGCTCAAGCTTGCAGTTCAATTCCCACCAGGTTCTGTTGTGCTTATTCCCTTGGGAACAATCAGGCATGGCAATACTGTCATCCAGCCTGGTAAAACACACCAATCATTCATCCAATATTGTTTAGGAGGCTTGTTTCATTGGATACAGTACAGGTTCAGGTCTGTGAAGTCCAGCCCCATTTCTCTGAGGAACTGGTTTACAAAAAACCATGAAGAATGCTGGAAGAGGGCAGTTGGCCTCTTTTCTAAGCTGAATGAGCTTCATCATGATTGACAGGAGGTTTTCAAGCTTTGAATTTCAGATTAGCTACAACATTTTACACTGCTGTAACCTTACTTAGATCTAGTTCCAACTTTGACACTATATGCACACAGAAAATTAATGGCCATTAATACCAC
Source organism: Boletellus deceptivus (assembly GCA_038090195.1). Taxonomy (NCBI): domain Eukaryota; kingdom Fungi; phylum Basidiomycota; class Agaricomycetes; order Boletales; family Boletaceae; genus Boletellus; species Boletellus deceptivus. Next base: position 10,166 of record JBBPMG010000950.1, on the reverse strand, counting down.
CCTTGAACCTTAGTGGCCTATGACTGATCAAATGACTGACTAGACCTCACTGACCCACCTACTGACTAATTGACTGACTGACTGGTACTAGTACCACATCGGGCTTACATCTAGGAACAGAATATGCCATGTACTAGCCCCAGGTCTTTGATTAGGCCTACCGCGCTTTATATACATAACACAGCCAGACGCGTCACCATACATCTTGGGTAAGCTTACCTAATACCCCATGGGACTCCAATTTCGGTCTTTGTTCTTCAAGCCACCTCACACCTTCCCCGGCTGTACACTCAACTCTGCCTGATTCTCGGGTAAACCTGAGTGGCAAGCACACCATTGACCTCTACTTGATTCTCAGATAGACTTTGGTGTGCTGTAACCTGCCTCTCTTCACTCCTTCCTGCTCCTACAAGTGTGTCTGGGTGATCAGCAACACACTTGACCAACCGCGAACCTCCTTGTCCTACTCTGAATGGACACATATTTGAGTCTTACAGCCCATAGTATGCACAACATGCGTAGTTTTTTTGATGATGTTACTCACTGCTTCAATTCATAGCTGTTGTGTCTAACCTTTGCCTGATGTTGATGTTGAGTCGCAATTTCTCCTCCTTGTCACCCCTCTCCCCTCCAGCTCCTACCCTACCTCCAAACCTCTCTTCGCCAATACACCCTCGCCCCATCCTCTGCTCCTCCAACCGCTGGAGAAAACATGTCAGTGGTGGTCGTGAATAAGGATTGGCACAAAGCACCCCCATGTATATCATGGTTACTTGCTTCTTTGCTCTCACATCCCCTGTATCCAGCTACATTCCCTCCATCCCCCCTGAGGACCTTACAATTGACGCTCAGGATCTTGGACTACTCCTGGTCCCCCATCTTCAATTCAACCTGAATACCTGCTCACAGATTGCCTTTGTGGCCAGACAGCTACAGTATGTCAGCATGCTGAGCTGACTCATGCACTACAAGCAACTCCCATGGCAAATGGATGCTCGAGCCTCCTATCATGTCATTCTGGCAGTGGCTGGAGCTGATGCTCTCCCATGCAATCAATGCATTGTCAGTAGGGTGTAGCCTGTCTTTGCATGCAGGTTTTTTTGTATATCCTGAGCACTTTGGTCATCTGAGGGACCATAAGAAGGTCAGCCAGGTGATGATGTGTATCAAGGGTACAAGGACAGAATTTGCCATTCTTCTCAGCCTATTCTCAATGTTTTGCTCCGCTAGAGCATCTATCTATCACCGATACACCCTGGATCCATCTACAGTCAATGGAAGCCAGCAGAGCCCCCACAACATCCTTAAATCTAAGACCTCCTTGGGCGACTGCATAATCCAAGAACTCGAAGATATGCATGCCCTGCTGGGACTGCGGGTTGGTGTGGTCATCAACCCCCACATGAACCAGTGGGCTGGCCAGTACCAGTTTGCACTCGTATGGGCCGGCGTCGACCATTGGTAATACTGGCCATATGGTGTCCAACGTAAAACTAACCTCTGACTGGAACTGCTGGTACGTTGGGCCCCAGACCTCGCCTTGGTCAAGCGACTGCAAGACACGCTGCTATCATCCGAAAAGAAAAACATCCTCTCCCCTCCACATGACAGCCTTGACCCCTCTCCCCCAATGCAGCTGGTAGCCTACGTAAGCGGAAAGATGGAGCGGCGAAGGGTGTAGTCTGCGCGAGAAGCTAAGCGACGAGGCGCAGCTTTTATCTCTGCAGCCAACACCTTCAGCCCACTCAGGCAGTCGGCGGTGATCTCGCTTTTCGTCGATCCTTTAGCTGTGTTAGTTTGGTCATTCCCCTCCGTCTCTCTGCAGTATGAGCAACCCACACCTGGACATTCAACCGGACTATGCGCTTCCCAAGTTCGCCGAAGCCAGACTAATCTTTACTGTCGAAGGAAAGACCGACGAACAAGCCGCCGCCCTACTTGCCGAAGTCTGGCGCTTCAACCACGAAAAAGCTTGCGCCACCTGGGACCTCCAACAGGAAGCACAAAGCCGACAGAGGCTAGGGGAACAAGAACGTGCTGCCAGAGCAGACGAACAAGCACAAGCAGCCTGCGAGCAGGAAGCAGACCTAGCCTCACAGGACGAGCGGAAGAAACACAGGAACAAGTTCGTGCCAATTCTGAACAGACCCCTCCCGTTGCACGCGTTATTCATTCCCCTGCGACACGCCCTCAAAAAGCTACACAGAGGGGACTACGTTACTTTATTCTACTTGGCTAACAGTGGCATACATGAGGCCGAAGAGGAAGCTCCGAACCTCGAGGAAGACGTGCTCACGCTCGTCCAAGCCGAAGTGGCCCCGTTTTCTAATCCGCAGCTGCCACCAAAGCCAAGGAATGCAAGGTCCCAGACGAAGACCTCTCCTAGGAGGAATTCAGCGAAGCCAACGACCGCATGCAGCATGCCGTGAAGCAACAAGACTGGCCGGACGACCGGTCAACATGGTGCGAGATTTTTGGCTGGCGCTCGAAGGGCATGATTCCAGGCATGGCGAATGCAAATACGCGAAACGAGCCTTGCTGCTCTATCAAGCGCGTGTCCGCAAGCAGTGGCACCAAGCCATCAGAACGCCGGATGCGTTCTCCCTCGTTCCCCTCAGCCACCGCCACCCGCTCGCCTTCGAAAGGAAGCTGAGGGATGCTGCCCTGAACTCGCAGATTGAAGCTTTAAAGAAGGTCAGGCTGTTTCGTCCACCATCAATTTAAACCTTTGGACTAATAATACGTCCACCCACTTTCCTACCCTTTCATCACTCCGCTTGTTGATATCACCCCCTCCTCCCAAATTCCATCCCGAACCCGCACGCGGGAAATACCCCCGCGGCCACTCGGGACGCGGGATGGCTCATCATGGTATGGCGTGTCGTCAACTCGCCCTCTTGCCCTGTCCTGCCTACGTGTCCGCTGCTACAGATCAACACACAGATCTCAGCGTCATCATTCCTGTATGCAGGTGCATCCCAGCTGGCACATACTGCATGCACAGCCAGCCTTTCCAAGAGGCCAATCTCTCCGTCTGCCACGACAGGTACAGACACCTCGCTATCCAAGAAAGCCCGTTCCTTTCGCCGAGACCAGCCACACATTGGCACAGGTGCAAAATCCAAACAGCCTGAGAATACCAGCCTCCCTGTCTGCGCAGTCTGCTTCAGCTGCGAAAAACATGACATCCCGGCTATTGCCTGCCGGGCCAAGCGCACTTGGGACAAGCTCTTCGACACTATATGCGAGCGTTTCAACAAAGCCCTCCTCATCCGGGAATCAGGAGACATTGTCTGCAGTTTCTGGCAGAAAGAGGCCGGATGCGTGCAGAAGCATGACCGCAAGCGCGTCTGCTCGGAATGCCTTGCAACTACGCACGGCGCTAGCCAATGCCCTCGAGCGCAGAAGGCTTCATCCACAAACCCCATATAAGGTCGATGCGTGGGAGCAGGCTCTTCGCCTGTCTGGAGCCTCACTGGAACAGTCATGCTCCCTGCTAGATGGGCTCCGTTTTGGCTTCGTCATTGGTTTTGTTGTTGCATATCCCCTTCAGTCTCTACTGCAACGGTAACCAGCTTACCTAATCTCAGACTTGTCTTTGCGCTCGATGTTTTTCTTCATTGCACCTCAGTCTTCTACCAATAGAAGCCTGAGGTGAGATACCACCTTCCTTCCTGCTAGCACCCTCATTAATTACTGTTGCCTAGTCTTTGTTTCCTAGATTAGCTACACAGTCAGTCTTTGTTTCCTAGTCCTGTCCTTCATGTCATACCACAACAAAAGGTTTTCCCCACATCGCCCATGTACAGTCCCCGCCTAATAGCACATCCATCGCTACTTACCAGAATGAATTTAATGAAATCATACATAAGGAGGTGACGAAAGGTAGATACATTGGTCCTTTTCTGTTGGACACTATTGAGGACGTTCTGAGCCCATGCCAAACCTCCCCCCTCTTGATGACTCCAAAGCCCGGCCGACCAGACAAGTTTAGGCTCATCCAAAATATTTCCTTCCCTTACGAAGCATCCCCTGCTTTTCCCAATCCGTCCACCAATAGAAGTATCACAGTCAATCTTTTCCCGAGTACCTGGGGAAAGTTCTCATAAATTCATTGGCTCATATCCAAGCTGCCCCTGGGCTCGGAGGCAGCGACAAGGGATGCGGCAGAAGCATATCGGACCATTCCACTCCACCCATCGCAATGGCCAGCCACTGTAATAAAAATATCTGATGCTCATGGTTGCATCGATTCCTTTGTTGCCTTCGGGGCCTCTCCTTCATGTGGGGCATATGGCATGGTCGCAGATGCAGGCGCAAACATCCTACGGAGCAATGGCATCAGCCCCCTTGACAAATGGGTGGACGACCATCTGTTCTTACGCATCCCTCATTCATATCTGAACCAATACAATGCCTTCAGGCAGGACTTCCATAACCAGATAATCATCAACGGAAGAAAGCAATCTCGCAGTTGAATATGGTTTGAAGGTGCAATTCTCCCGGATGGCGCCATAGTAGAGTTTAGTGAGGACTGCTCCTGGCCCATCAGAGATCGGTCGAAAACATCCATGCGTTCAGAACAGGAGCAATGCTTCACATACAGCTTTGAAGACATTGACCAGATCTCACGCGGTCTTGGTATTCCCTGGGAAACATCGAAAGATCAACCTTTCGGTGCTACCACCATTTATATTGGTTTTCTTTGGGATCTCGAGCACCGGTAGTTGCCCTTCCAACAACCAAAGTTGAAAAGTACTGCAATGCAATCCTTCAATGGTTAAACCGAGCCCGACACACGCTGAAGCACGTTCAGGAACTGTAAGGCAAGCTTTTACATGCCTAATCCCGCAGGGGCGTGCTTACCTAACAGGTTTAGAGGCCGCCAATGCTGTCCACGACTACCCAGACAAACGTATCCAAAACGACCTCACCTGGTGGCTCCAATGGCTCAAGTTGGCCAATACTTCTCGTCCCATTTTTCCTCCAACCACGCATCTCGACCCAAAAGCTTTTTCTGATGCCAGCTTTGGCCTTGGAATCGGCATTGTCATTGGCAACAGATGGCGAGCATGGCGCCTCATACCTGGATGGCAAACCCTGCATGGACAGCGAGATATTGGCTGGGCAGAAGCTATCGGATTTGAACCCCTGGTCCAAGCTATCGACCTTACACTCCACTCTCCCCAACATGTCGTTGCTCACTGCGACAACATGGGAGCCGTCGACGGCTGGCGCATTGGCAGGCACAGAAACACAGCAGTCAACGACGTCTTTAAGCGCATTCACTATTCTGTTGAGAGCTCAGACAACATCCTCAGTGTCGCTGGATCCCCAGTGCCGACAATCCCGTGGATCCCCCCTCTCGCGGCATCTACGGATCCAAGGAATGCCTGCTCCCCCCCCCCCCTCCCCACACCAAGCAACCTACAAGAGTACATCATTGATGCTGAACAACCTCTCTCCGCCAAAGAGCATCGACTGTTTCGAGAAGGACTCTACTCCACCTCTGCCACCCATACCATTGAGCGCATTAGAGCTCGTCAGGAAGCAGATGAATACAGGCGAGCGGAAGCATCTAAGGAAGAAGAGCTCATATTCCACGCCCTTCACGACTAGCGCCGCTGGTCTACCTCGCTTCGACATCCCTTTTCCTTCCCCTCCCTTAACGACCCATGCCCGAACCCGGCCCTATCCCTCTAATCTCATGCCCTTGCCTTCTCCAAATCGTCCACACTGCCCAGCCAATGATCGACTCCGCCTCTGGACCCCCCATGACCCCCAAGCTCGCCGTGCAGTAACTATCGCGTCGGCGCCCATTTCAGAAACAGCCCTCAACCGCATCCTGGAAGTCATCGGGGCATCGTGGGCAGACAGCACCAAGGAGCTGTATATACCGGGCTGCTGGTCTTCCACATGTACTGTGACCTCAACAGCGTCACAGAAGCTGATCGCTGCCCAGTATCGCACACGCGCATCAGCGCTTTCCTAGCCAGCCTCGCTGGAGCCTACTCAGGGGCCACCATGGCCAACTACGCATCGGCCGTTCGGGCCTGGCACCTCCTCCACGGTTTCCCCTGGGGCGTCAGTCAAGAAGAGCTAAAACTCTTCCTCCGGGGTGCGTCCAGGCTGGTTCCATGTTCCGCCAAAAAACCTCAGCGACCACCTCTCCTACTGGACGATTTGCGCAAGCAGTGTGGAAATCTCAACCCCGACGAGCTTTTAGATGCAGCCGTTCACGCCTGCATAACGCTTGTCTTCTATTGTGTAGCCAGGCTGGGAGAATTCACAGCTCCCACCATCTCCAAATTCAGGCCAGAACAGTATGTCGCGAGGGCCCATCTGCACTTCGTGAGCGATGATGAGCACCGCCCCATAATACAGGTCTTCGTGGCCACCACCAAATGCAGCATGGAGAGAGGTGAGAACGTGCAATGCGCCCCACACACGGACTGCATAACAGACCCGGAAGCCGTGATCAGGAACCACCTACGCGTCAACCCTGCGCCACCCGACGCTCACCTTTTCGCGTGGAGACACTCCAAAACAGGCCTTCGCCCCCTGTCCAAAGCTCAAGTCCTCTCACGAATATCCGCTACTTCCAACCAGCTCTGTTTGCCCAGTTTCAAGAGTCACAGTCTACGCATCGGAGGAACCCTACACTACCTTTTCAAAGGTGTTCCATTCGAAGCCGTAAAAGTCATCGGCCGCTGGGCCGGAAACGCCTTCACGGGATACTTGCGAGAACATGCGTTGATCCTAGCCCCGTTTCTGCAGCCCGACCCAGAAATTTTGAGGTTTTCAGACACATTGCCATGCCTCCAGTACGATAGATCATGGTGAGGAGGCTCCCCCGCTCCTAGTGGATGGGAACTCTGGCTTCGCTGGCCACGTCGCAGGGTTTCTATCACCTTGGGATCATAGCTCATCGCTATCCACAGATTGGGCCAGGCTCAGGCCGAAAAACCCTGCGGGTTTTGTCACCCAACCTCACCTCACCACATTCATTTTAGTCGCACCCTGGTATAGCTAGCCTAGATCACACCGTATACATAGTATGCAATTTAGGCAGTGCCGAGCGCGCACCCAATCGCCATATCCCTCCTTCTGACGAAGCGTGCGGACTCACGTATACTGACCCTCACTCAAGTGAGTCGCCCGCCTCCGCAGTCGTTGACCCCCCTCCTATGCCCTTGTCAGAAACGGACGCTCGCACCCGTACGCCATCCGCCGCGATCATCGATTTCTTTTTGAAACGCGATCTCAAGTATAAGAACGTCGAGACGGGCGCTGGCCATCAGGAGCTGAGCCGTTAGAAAAGCATGGGATCCTCCGCGAAGCGTATCCTTGATGGAAACTTCATGCCGCATAAGCGATCCAAGGTATACCACTGGGTAGAGACAAACTGCGTACATACACGGACGTCCATCACCTCAGGAGAATGGAGCCTCGTATGGGAGTACGATCAGGACGGTAGGCCCAGTTCCCACGGTCAGAAGATATACTGCGAGTATACCAACGAATGAGACATCTGCACTGAGTTTGACCCCGAGGGTGAAATGGGACCGGTCAGGAGCGAGGATATCGAATTATCTGACTGGGAGTCTGATGGCGACGACCATCCCGCCCCAGCTCGCCAGCCACAGGCCCCTCCCCCACCATCCGCAGATATCCCTCACCCCCCGCCGATGCAAGATGACGAAGGGGAACCTCTCCTACCGTGCATTCAAATTGTCAACGGCCTCCCTGCCCAACCTATCCCACTCCCAGCCGACTACAGGCAGCTGAATGCAGAGTTTGCTGCCAGACACGCCGTCTCCGAACCTGAGAGGTTTGAGCCTCCTCTGGACGACATTCTGTTCATGCGTTTTGGGATCAACGTCTCCTCTGTCGCCTCAGACCTTCGAGCAGGGATCATCTGTTTGCAAAGCTCCTCCCTTATGCTCGAGGACGTAGCTGGTGTGTTCATGGAGAAATACAGTGGCATGGACAAATACATGCAAGATGCTGTGTGCCATGTTGTCATAATGTTGCAAAAAGAAGCATCCTTGCCTGCAGAGTACTGGGACTTGCATCCATGCTCCTCTGAGCCGCTTCACATCCAAAACTGGCATTACTTTGACTTTGTCAGCATCTTGACCCACCTCAACAGTGATCCCAAGCAGGTCTTGGTGGGTTACGAGATCCGGCCAACAAGCACACGGTATCAATGCGCGTGGACTGTCATATTAGTATCTTCAATTGCAGCAACGCATTGCATCCAGGAGGGTTGGGGGCCATCCTTGGAGGACATGATTGAGAGGGCAGTGAGGGAGGGTTACCAGATTCAGGTGTTGAGAAAATGTTCCAAGGATTCATTAGACCCCCAAAGCAAACCCTTGCTGCTCTTTGGCAAATGCATGTGTGGCAAAGGCTTCTAGGCTACCAAGGAAGTTTACATGTCCTGCCTCTCCATGGTTGGCCTTCTAATGCAGCAGTCCTGGTTTATGTCACTTATATTCCATGGAGGCATTCTTGCATGCATCTGTCAAAAGGTCATCTAAACTGAAACCCTGTTGGAAGGCCCTTCATCAGATGCTGAAAGGTTTGGACTATGCTAAATTGGACTCAGAAAAGATTGCTGGGTAGAGGACTATGTCTTGGAAGCTGAGATAGAGCCCCTTGTTGGTATGTTTTACATCACAACAGGTAGGTGGACAAGCATGGCACTCATCCTTGTACTGAATATTGCAAAGTTTGTGGTGCTCAACAGGCCAAAAAATCCTTTTTTCCTCCCCTCAGCATCTGGGAAAATTTGGGACTGAACACCAGGGTCTGGTTGAATTCTGCTGATGAGAAATATCAGTCCATTTTGCGAACTGTCACAGAGTCCGATGACAGCCTTGGTGGATGATGTCTAATGAATGCAGGCGAAGACAGAACCTGAGACGTTTTAAAAACAAGACCCAACAACTCATAAATGTGATGGAATGCATGGCCGAGAAGCTAATACGAAAAGGTGATTCTGAGTAGCCATTCAGGACAACTGGACTACATTTGTATACTTGTCCTAACACACGAAATCTTATTGTACTTCCCTGTGCCATTAACTGCTGATTGGTTGACACCATGTTGTCTGACTGACTATGGTGATTACTAATCGCACCGCCTGCATGGGGGCCTCATAGGTGAGTACTGCACTGCTCCGCGCTCTGGGTGTGCACGCTCGCACTCTGACATGTTTGCCGGCCTGTTTGACTTGTTTACAGTGTCTTTGATGCGCTTCATGCTCCTGACATGCCTTCGTGTTCATATATGGGCTTATTCGTTCCCCAAACCGTCCCAAACTCAAGGAACGCCCCCCCGCGTCTGGCGTACACCGTCGTCTCCCTCCTTCTCGACACGTTCTTCTTGGTTTCCGAGGCTGCGTTCACCCAAACGGGATTCATCTGTACGGGAAATGCTACGCATCTATGGCGGCGATGGCGAGCGAGTTGAGCACGCTCGCCTCTATCGTCTTGGTCATTTTTCTCGTCCTGTTTGGGATTGGGAACCCAGTATCGCATGTGTTTATCCAGTCGTCGAATCAGCACCAATCAAAGCTCTTGCGTCTTATAGCCTCGTGTTCATGCTGCAAACGAGTAAACAGATGATCTCCACATGCCTCATCGTGTTCCGCATCGTGCGGGGTAGGGCATGGATGAAGGAGACAGCAACGTGCATGGTTGCAGATGAGAATTCGGAACCGATGAATTTGCCGGTCCCCCTCTGGTACTCGACAGAAGACGCCGGGCGTAGGGAGCAGCTGTTGCGGGACGGAGAACGTGCCCCACTGGACGTGGGCGTGCTCAACGAAGGGGGTTCATGCAGTGTCGGCCTGCCTGCATATCGTCCTTTTTTATTTACGGAAACGAGCAACTCAGGGCGTGATGAGTTTGTGGGGTCGGTACGTAATCAGCCGAACCACAGCTGTTGGCTGCACCCTGTCGAGTGCTCGCGGGAATAAGGGAGCCCGTCCAAGTCCAGCGCGTGTTGGTGCATGGCTCTCTCCTCTGTACCCACCTCCACACCGCTCACGCCCTCCTCACCACCCGCAAAGTCATCCACACGCTCAAGCGCGCTGATGTTGGCGAAGGCATCGCTGAATACAAGGTCATCGAGTGGTTCGTCCCCCTCCCCTCGTGCCG
>JBBPMG010000949.1:0-11067 GCA_038090195.1 Boletellus deceptivus | reverse complement strand
GAGCAGATGCACTCGCAGCATGCCTATCGTGTGGATTCCGGAACCGGACACCAGGGACGAGTCGGACCCGTGGTCGGAGGAACGGGTGGTCTTCTTGAAGGACACCTGGCGATTCCTCTCTAACAGACCGGACGTCACAGTCCAGCAAGAGCACGAGATTTACGCAGAATTACACCAGGCGAAGACTCCGAACATCCCTGAGCTGGTTGCCGGTGGGGATGTGCCAGACGGAAGGACGCGGGGGCAAGAGATGGCCAAATCATCATGGCTGTGTGTTCGGCCGACGGTGTCGCCGTACCAGCACTATCGACTCGTCCTCGGGACTGTCGGGCGTGCCCTGACGACGTTCCGATGCACGAAGGAGCTCGTGACGGGTGTCCTGGATGCGATGAAAGGTGAGGTTGGCATTCTATTCTCCAACGAGCATGGTTGACAAAGGAATATGCAGCCCACTGGCATGCATTCAATGTAGCGAGGCTGTTGCACCGGGACGTCAGTATAGGGAACATCTTGCTGACACAGGGTGGGAGGGGTCTGTTGATTGACTGGGAGTTGGCTAAGCGGGTGGACGAGCGCGGGAGCAGACGGCCTGACCGCACGGTGAGTGACGTGCTGCAAACCCGTTTCTCTGTCAGCTGAAGGCACGGACAGGGGACTTGGCAGTTTATGTCTGCGAATCTACTTCAGGATGCTGGCAAGATGCACATGCTCGAGGACGATATCGAATCGTTTCTGCACGTGCTCGCGTGGACGACCTTGCGGTTTGTGCCAGCCGTTAAGAAGTATTCGGCTTTCCACCGTGGCGAGGACATGATGATATTTGACGAACATAAGAAGTGGCCGGGAGAGTATGATGCTGGTGGAGAATCGAAGTCTTCAAAGCTTGGTCTGGGAACCTATCCTTCGAAGAACTTCATACCTGAGCGATTCACCCCTCTCCATGGCCTTCTCCGGACGCTGAGTTCGCCGTTCACGTCGCTCTACAATCCTAATCCCCCGAATGACGTGCATCGCAAAAAATATAAAGATCTTCAGCGACGAAATCCTAATGATGTGTCAGCCTACGATACCAACATCGTGTACATCTATGACCTGGCCATAGAGCGTTTGGAGTCTTCCTTGTGGTTCATCGCAACAATCGAGGACGCACTGGTAGATGGTACCTGGCCCTCCGATGATGAAGCTGTTGAGAATCTTCCAATACGCTCATCGTTTTTGACAGACGGTCAAGAGGTGCGGAGGACCATTCAGCGGGATAATACATGGCAACAATTCTTGCGCTCCATGGGGTTCGTGAGCTCCTCGAAGCGTTCGGCGAGTCCGACGCCAGGGTCTGCGTCGAAGAGGGCCCGTGTCATGACTCCTGGATCCGGGACCTGATTTGGTTAGTTTAGAATCTCTAAATACGGACATCTGCTTCTGTTTGGATACGATATCATCAATATGGTGTGCTACTAGCGTATGTAGAGCTCATAATGTGTATGCACCCTGGTTTGTAACTAGTAACGATACTCGTTCAGTATTTTCGCCTTTTGCTGTAACGGCTCAGTGCGACGGTCTAGCTACTTACACAGTGCTACTGATCATCACGATATGATCCCGGCTCTTTTAGTCCTGGGTATAAGTGAGCGCTTTAAATTCTGAATGGTCGAATTGAGTCTGGAGTAAATTGCTCATAGTGTACAGGTCTGAGTGGACTTGAAGGTGTACGATTTGACTACGACTAGACGGTAAATACCGCCACTAATCAAACAGTTCTTGCTGCCATCGGCGTGTAACTGAACACGCCAGCCTTGTCCATGCCTCGGCACACCCTCACCGCCCATCTCATTCATCACACTGCCAAGAGTACAGAGTAGGTGGTAGTGTTACCTGGACACAATGACTACTCATCAACGGTCCCGTCCCAGAGTGATCGCTTGGCGACAAGATAGGACACTTGTCCTCGTTTCTAGACGTCAGCCTGCAGGACAACATGAGCTTGAGAAACGAACAACAAGGAAGCTGACCGACCAGACATTCGCCAAAACAACAGCACGTGCAGCCCGAGTCAAGTCCATGCCGAGTGAGCTGAGAAACATTACATTACATACCCTTCAGAATATGCACCCTTGGTGAACGTCGTCCACAGTCGCACGGGGGAGCGCATTCGTTTGTGTCTTCAGCAGTAATGCATATAAGGCCGCAGAGCATACTCACACGATGGCAGGAAAGGGATGTACCTGAGCACTTCATGGATGGTGGCATCTATGTATGTGCAGCAACACGGGATGATCTTCGATTTCTGGAAGCCTGGCCTTGCCAACCACAGCGCGGATTCGTGCTTGTGCCTCCTTATGTACGTCCTGAGCAGCTACGAGGACGAGGAAGAATGTCACGATGACAGAGTTGGACAATTATTCAATATCTGTCAGGGCTAGTGAGGCCCGGAAAGAATCATAATGCGCATCGACTCCAGAACAGCTGAATGGTGAAATCCAGTGGGTGAAAACAGAGCTGAGGATGTGGATTCAGACCCAAAAAGCCAGTTGCTGTCACATCCTCGAGCCCATTCATCGAAGTCGTGTCTTTGTCCTTGGAATCCTCCCCAACACTCTGAGGTGAATCATGTATCATCGATGGCGAGGGGCTACCATTCGCTTTCACGGAAGATCAATTTAGCGTTTTAAGAAAGGTCATATTTTTCATCGTCAGCTTTCTCATCGCGAAGTAAGTCGCGGTACTCTTTCGCGCGTTCTCGAGCAACCGCTGATCCCGGCTTTAAGATCATCCCGGGTAACCACGATGGGAGCTATGGCGATCAACAGTTCAAATCTAATCGAACAGTTTTAACATACGAATTACTCATTTCCTGGGAACACGCTGACAATGATCGCCACGTCAGGTCGTATGGCAGATACGACAATATTGACCATCTGACCCTTCCTCGACTCAGGGTCGTGATCATATACGCCGTTAAGTATGAGCAATGCAGTTCACCTAATTGGAGTGCCTCAGCGTTGCATCGCTACAAATGGGCTAATATCGAACACACTCGAATATGTATTCCGCCAGTCTCTCCGGGTTATGCAAGAGTCGCCTCAAGAGCTAGCACTATCCCCCACAGTGTTGTAATGAAAAAATTTAGGGACCGCCTGCAACCGAAAAGTCTGGTTGAAGCATCGCTTGTAAAGTCGCCACCTTTCGCCATAAGGTACGAGAGCAGAGCCGAAACCCAACCCACTTCTACAAACACGCGTCGAGACTTGCAGAGTCGGAGGTGAACAGAGAGACTCGCAGTTCGTTTGTGGGGAGGAAGGGGCGGTTCGAGTAGCTGCGAGAACGATTGCCAAGCAAATCTTTTGCGATCGCTTCCGGGTTGATGATGACCCTTTTTTTTATGTGCTTTTCGTTTGTTGTCCTGTGGGGCGTTACGCCCTTGTCGGACATTTACATGCGTGGGTCTGTGTCTAGGGCTGGATGTATGTCTCTCGATTCTTGTCGGCAAAGAAGAGGGCCCTATGGGATGATGTGCCTGCCCAACAGTCTGACATGTACCGAGTCCTGCAAGGGTGTTTGTGAGGATGTGCAACACAAACATCTGACGTGCCAGGATCTACCGTATGTTTTGGATCACTCCATGTATGTCAGTTATGGAGTATCTGTGTCGTTCCCAATGACGTTCCCGACCCATGGCCAGCCAGGGAGACTGGAGGGAAGGGGGAAGGCTCGCTTCTGAGATACTGGCGTCCGATATCGAGGGCAGCAACACAAACTATATGGTAAGAAAGGTTCCCTAATCCGACGACGTACGGGGACGACGGGAATGAAGGACATGTTCCGGTGCACGCGGTTATATAGAGAACTGTGTGGAACGGATGAATCGAAAAAGGGCGTGGCTTACCATGGTAGCACTTGGACGCGGCCACCCGTAAAATACGTGGGTTAATTTGACGAAATGTATCCATGAACGACGCGCAAAGTTCATAAGCAAGCAGCACAGATATCAGGTTAGGTAATGTATTATTAGTATCAGCAAGGTAGATACCAACCATAATGCGACATCGAGCGAGTTCGACTCGCAGTTACACGGGTATACGCTGGACATTGCTAGTGAAAGTTCTATAAACACGAGTAGTTTGATTGATTGCGCTGATTGCGCGAGTAGTTGGGTGGCGTGATGGCTGGGCTGGGCAAAGACCTTATCACCAGGTGTCATCAGGTGTCATCACAAGCAGCAAGCTGGAGAAGGCTGAAACGGGAATGGTCGTGTTTGTCCCCAAACCTTAGTGGAACCCAGGTGAAAGCGGTCCAATATTTTCAATCTCGCTGTAGACGCTGATCAGGAGCTTTCAAGTGCGAAAGGCTGCCGTCGTGGAGATCGATACGATCCCATGAGCTGGCAGTGGCGGACCTCCAAGCGCCCACAGTTGCGGGCCTGACTGCGGGGCGGTGCTAATCAAGTCCGCGTGCGCCAAACCGCAGCAGAGGCTCGTGTAAATACTGGGATGCTTCCCCACAGGACGTCCAACGCCTCTTTCCTCGCCCCACCACCCCAATCACGACCTACTGCGCCATGATTGTCACGCCCGACGACCAACTATCCAAGGAGATCTCGGACGCCAAGGTTGACCTTGACACCCACCCCGAAGAGGCGAGCCTCCGTTTTGATCCATGTCCGAAACCCGCGACCTGACCTTGCGTTCGTGGCAGCCTCCCCCAACATATTCCCCCTCTGCAGAACCAGTGGCCAGCGCGGGCAATGGCTGCCCGTCAAACACTTTCAAGACCAAACCGACCAACTTTCTTACACTCTTCAACGAATCCGATTCCGTTCGCGGCGAGTTCGTCATCGATCCTTCTATCCAAATCCCGTCTTCCGTACTCCCGCCTCTGAGCGACGGCGAAACAGAGGACGACCGTAAAAATCTGTCCCTCAGGTCGCGAGACGGCTCCATACACGCCGACATATGGCTGCTCGGTTCCGCCAAGGAGGGTCCGGCCGACGCCCGGAAACCCCAGCGGACGACCATCGCGCTCACCGCCAACCATGGCGCCATTCATGCCCACCTGGTGCGTCCCTCGGTGCCCTGTCAGCTTCTGATCTTCTGGCGTGACGTGCTGATGCCGGCTCGCTAGCACACCGTCGACAGGCCGTCCCCGTTTTCACTAACGGCGACCGCCCCGCACGGCACCGTCCGGCTGTCGCTCCCGCCTTCGTTCGAAGGCCTGCTCTCGCTCTCCACGCGGCACGGGAGCGTCTCGCTCAGCGACTCGCTGTTGCAGAACGTGACCCAACTCAGCCAGCTTGGCCACGTGCGGCGGTACTTTGTCGGTGACTTTGGCCTGTTGGGCGAGAGACCGTGGCATGGGGACGAGGCCCATGTCGAGGCCGTGCACGGATCGATCCGGGTGAGGTATGCCAACGAAGAGCCAGACAGGCGGAAGAAGGGGCTACTGAGCCGGTTGTTTGGAAAGTAATGTCACAAGTCGTCGGGGGATCTTATCTGTATGCGGGCATTGTTTCTGCACCTAAAATAGTGTCTCATTTCATCTCGGAGAATCGCCGGGACCGAACTTCATCACGGAACCCACGTTTGTACGGGACAGTGTAAAGCACCATCTAAAAACGTCGTCTATTTATCTAAAGAAAAAAAAAGTGGAGTTGAAAAGCAAACAGGTATGGGATATGTGCAAATGGCGTTAATGCCGGCGTGTTCTACAGATACGACAGGGCGTCGCGCCGTCGGTCTTCTTCGTTTGCCTACGTCCATTCACGTGCTTGTTCGTCGCTCGAACAAGGAAAAGAGAAATTCGAATGATACACTGATCTTGCATGTCCATCGCAGTCGCATTTCTCCATCGTTTTCCTACACCGGTTCAGTAACAGGGGCTCCAAGCGTTAGCGGTGTTTTTTTTTTTTTTCTTTCAGTCATGCCATCATTGTGTTTGCACTTAAGTGTGAGCCTTCTTGGCAGGGACGAGCAACCACCACAGCGTGATCACGAAGCGGATACCGGTTCCGATGCCAAGTGTGGCCGACGATCCGATCCTATCCAACAGCGCACGGCTAGCGAAACCGCCCAGGAAGAGGAAAAGGATGGCCACGGCCTTGTGGTCGCGCGAGCGGACGAATCGATGGAAATGGAACAGCTGCGGTTCGGTCATGAGTTCACACCACGTTGTAGTGAGAACGACTATCGCGAAGCGGCGTCAGTAACGAAGAAAAGCGGGGCAGGCGAGTGAGGGACGCACCGGTGGTCGTGAACTGGGTGTTGAGACGCTTGCCCATGATACCTTGGAGACCCATGCTGGCGCTCATGAAGCCGATGGCGACGAACGAGAGCGCGTCCGTCCAGGCGGGGTCGCCGCGCGAGTCTGCGTAGCTGCCGGAATGGCTCTTCCAGAGGGTGATAGCGGCGCTCATGGTGAGGAGGGTTTGAAGGAAAGTACCCAACGTCATCCACATGCGGGTCTTGCATCCAATCTTGTCGCCGATGCGTCCGGTAAAGGCGCCAGCGATGAAGCAGAGAAGGGAACACAGGGCTTGCCGGTCGGCAATGTGGAACGAGTAGTCATGCGAACCGTTGAAGAGACGGGCCAAGGCCAATGAAAGCTTGGGAAAAGGTCAGTGGAGACAAAGGATGTGTCAATAACACGACGCACTTGTAGAGTGTTGCCTGTCTGAAAGGCACACCAAACGTATACTGCAGAAAAGCACACAGCGTCACTGCGGGTTTCGTTGCAAGGATGAGCGAAAGCGCGAGATCGGAGAGCGGAAAAACGCACACGAAGCCGGTCATGAAACAGTACGCCGTCAACGGCGCAGGCGCCTGCGCCGTATCTAGTTCTTCCATCAAAAATTCTCGGATACTTCTCATCTTGGAGGAATTGTTGGCGTTGGACTCGACGTCGCGATTGACCTGGGTCTGTTCCGTCTTTAAGCGATCGGAAGAGCCTGCTGGCGGATTCTCGGAGATGGGAGGAAGGATGTCTCGGCTCTTGGCCACGCCCGGGCTGAGCTCGCCAAGCTGGTCGTCGCTGCTTTCCCGTTCTTGTATCATGTCGCTCGCCGTGCTCATCGGCCGCGAGCGCCCAGCGGAGATAAGTGGAGCGGTTGACGGCGTGCGACCATGGGAAGACGTGGCCCAACCCATCGTCCTCAACACCTGCTGGAGCGACATGAGGGGAAGAAAACGCGCAGAAGTAACAACTCGACCGACGACGGACGGAGACAGTCATACAGGCGCCTGCTCAAATACCCTGCGCAATTACGACCCCGTTTCCGTTCTCATAATGGTTACCCGAGGTTACATACATTCGGCCCTTGGCCCACAGGCAATCCACTCACGGGTTGCAACCATGTTCGTCAGTCCAGGGTTCTGGCGGGCCGCGGCGTTTTGCAGGGGTGGTCCTGCAATGAAGAATTTCTTAAAGGCCGTTTTAACGACGCAATTTTCGCTTGTTTTGTCCAAGCTATCAAGCATCACGCCAGGAACGCGCCAAGCCGGGCCATGATGATCACAAGGGACGACAATGAACGTGCGCAGGCACTAGGCTAGGAACCTCTTGCTTGAGCTTGAACGCTGAGGAGCACGCCAGTGCGTTGTTTGGTCCAGAGGCTCTTGCCAAACAACCGCTTGTCCCTCCGCACCATGACAACAAATGGGGCAACGTGCGCAGAATGGTCGACCAGCTACAGAACGCGTCCCGGATACCTGTCGGACACCGACTCGGACGCAGATCCCGAGCTTGGCGTCGGCGCCGGCCATCACAGCGAAACCAACGAAGCGCGTCTGATCCGTGAGATGGACCTTTCTGGCAGACACGAGACGGTAGAGTATCGCCCGAATCCGTGGAGCATCGCGAGGATAAACGCAGCATCCCGTCCTTCCCTCCCAAAGCCACCTGGACCCGCTCGACCACCCCAAAAACCAAACCCCAAGCCCATCGTCGAGGCGTTCAAGAAACAGGCCAACCGCGGGCGCCAGCCGATCGAACAGGACTGTCGTAAATCTTACGGTACTGCCACACAGCATGGCACTTCAAGATCGGCCCACAAGTCGCGTCTGGCTTGTGGGGGCCTTCAAAACACAGCTCCCATATCTCCCCGAGCCACTGGGCTCTCGGATGTCTCCTCTAACGCTCACAAAGTGCACACAGGACCCCGGTTTTGTATGACTGGCCCACCTGGAAAGACACAACCTGCGCATATACCCGCCTTTTCCCACCGTGTCGATCATGTTCCCCCTCCGCTCAAGCCCCGAACTCTTGGCACATGTCAAGCCGCCAAGTCGTCCCCAGTGCGCTCAATGCCACCTCGAAGCCCACTTGGTCTTGGTAGTGCTGTCAGAAGCCGCACCGTGTTTCATCATAGTTCCCCCGTCCCTCCGTCGCATGTTCCGATGCCAGGTAAGATGCTCTCAAGTGTCGCACTGGACAAGTATATCGAGGCGTACCTTCACCCTCAGCGCATACGTTGCGTCCGTCGTTGTCACCGCTCGTGCCTGTACCCGCACGCCCTTCTAGCCGGTCCGCAAACATCACCCGTGTTTTTCCTCCTGCGTCCACGCTGTCTCATGTTCCCACGAACATAGATGGCCAATGCCAAGAGACGGCACCAGGGTGCCTTTTGGATGCGCTGGCCGAAGGGCTCCTTCCTTTGGAACCTAAACCCCAACGTCACTTTGTCGACATCGCACACATGCAGACCCCGGAGCTGAAATCAAAGCGCCCTTTGTTGCCTGAGCCCACACCACCTGTCAAACGACGACACATCGGTACACCTGGAACTGGCGCGTCACGCTCTCCCTGCCCTGCTCCGCGTACGACGTCCACGTCCATTGCCGCATCTCGGCGTCACCCCTCCGCCTATGCTTTTGGCGAAGACGACGACCCGGACGCAGTTTGGTCCACGCTGGCGCATAAAAGGCGTCGGACGACCGCGTCGACCAAACCTGATAGGCGTGGTGTAAAGACGAAGCAGTCTGGGTGCTTCCATCTTCCAATTCTGGGTCTGCCACGAGGAACTCGGACGGTGATACGGACCGAGCCAGAGGCGAGGTGCCGCGTGATCACGTACCTGCCTCCACCGAAGGCGCATCAGCCACCAGTCGAGGATAGTATCCAGCTCGGAACTGACAGTGGACCACTTGTGTGTGCGAATGGCCAAGCTTCCGAGGTCGAAGTCGGGGAAATGGCGGGACCGGCGACAAAGCGTACCCATAGCCGACAACAAAAGCGAACGTTCCCAGAGGGAACAGATAAAGCGGAAGACGACACCGCAGAAGAGGAAGACGAGATTCGCGTCTTGATGGATTCAGACCGGACGCTCGTGAACGAGGACGAAGACGTGGCCGTGATTGACGTCGATGATGTCTGTGCGCGGTATCCCAAGACCCGGGAAATCATGAAAGCGGTCTGTACCTTTGTTTCTCTTCTTTTTCGGTCTTTTTTTTTTGGTCGTTCTGCGGGAGCCGTTCGGGACCGTGTTGTTGACATGTTTGATCATGATCGCTTTTTGTTTAGTAGGAGAGTCGCTTGAGGAGGGCGCTTGGCTCCATCGTCGAGGTGCGGATGTGAGCTGGACAGACTGCTAGAGGTATGGCGATGCTCCAGATATTGTACTGACGCATGTTCAAGTTGGTGGAAAGCAACGTTTTATGCGACTGCATACTTGTGTCCAGCGAAGGCTGGCATGGTCGACACAGCTGAACGGCGCGCGCAGCATTCAGTACTTGGGTGCTGAGGCCTGGTCCATACACTCCATAGCTTGAATTTCTCAGCAAGTCAAAGGTCCAGGAGACCGTGAATGCTGGTATACCCTGGGCCGCAGGATGCCTTCCTTCTCCAAACCCACTTGTAGCATTGCGACCCGCATTCAGTCTAGCCATCCACCGGAGGCCACGGGCCCACGATGCCTACATGTACTGTACTATGCGCGCATTTCACTTGCATGAGTTCAGAACCTGCCCTGACCGGGTTGGACGGGTTCAAACAGTGTTTGAGTTTCCCGTATGCATGGTGAAGCACGGGGCTCGCTAGATAATTTCATACTGCACACAACCAACTGGCAGGTAGATGCGAGCAACACAAGAACAAGGCGAAATAAGACGAGGTAGATTACCCGCAGACTGGCAGGTACCCTGATTTCGACAGACGCGATGACCACACGCGACCGTCGTATATCATCAGAGCGTTTTGACACAATCCATATGGCAATGCGTTCTCGATAATGCATAATCGGAGAAGCAATTCACCTATGCTGGCATTCGACGGTACTTGAAAAACCGTTTCGATTCGGTGGGGTGCGCCTTACCGTCCCCCGTCGCTGTGGTTTCGTCTCACTCGAGGATCGACACAGACGCGTGTTGTTTGACCACGCGCTCCTGACCCGAGGCCTCAAGGCTCAAGGCTTTGACGTCCACGTCCAACTGCCGATCTGTCATTGACTGTCAAGCGGTCCCACAACATGATGCTTTGACGTGCCTTTTGTGCGTGGATTCCCAAACAATAATTGGTTCACATGCAGCCAAGTGAACGAATGGAATTGCTGATGCGATGCCATATAAAATGTTAACAGCTGGATACACGCACAGCTGGAGTCTGCTGTAAGAGACTATGTATTCAGGATGAAATATGGGTACATACCTGGAGTCTGCTGTAAGAGACTAAAGAAAGCAAAACAGTGGACTCCAACACAAAGTCTAGAGTAAGAAATAATGCAAAACAAACTTGCCACAATGTGGCTGAGAATACTAAATAGAGTAACCTACTAAAGTGCCCAAATGTGCAATCACAAAGCTAACACTCCCCCCTGATTGCGCATCTCTCAGAAATACTCCTACCTGGTGAGAATACTGCCCAATCCTAACATGCTGCAGAAATCCTGCACCTTCGCTTGAGGTAATGCCTTTGTGAGCAGATCAGCTGGCATTTGTCCTGTGGGCACGAAATGAGGTGAGATAATCCCTTTGTCCACCACATCTCTCAACCAATACCACCTAAGGTCCAAGTGCTTCATCCGGCCATGATGTTCTGGGTGTTTCGCAACCTGGATTGCAGACTGGTTATCCATATGCAGAGTCG
>JBBPMG010000948.1:0-11080 GCA_038090195.1 Boletellus deceptivus | reverse complement strand
GGACACCCCCAACTCGCTGGAGGACCCAGTCTTGTCCTCCTCGAGCTTGCCTGCTCAGATCTAGTACTTGACTCCTTGACCTAACAACACAGGTTACCAGCTAGGTCTGGTAAGCAGTTGTTTCAGGTTGTGGTCGGCCGGGGGAGCTGGTTGAGGTGGGGCAGAGACAGTGACAGCATAACACACGTTGTTCCAGAGGCTGATGATGTGCCTGTGGGAGTCCCAGATGCAGAGGCCCAAAAGGAAAAGAGGAAAAAAGACGAAAGCAAAGTAAAGGGTAAGAAGGACGAAGGCGGGGGTTGGAAGATCAAGGAAAGAGAACATTGTGGCTATTTGTATTGTAGGGGTTGTTCTCTCAGCTGGGGTTTCTTTGTCGGCCAGTTGGGGGGAAATCCTTGGGACGGACTGCTTTATATGCATTTAGTAGTTGCCGTGCCCCAATTAGGTTCCGTTCTGGTTCCCAAGTGTTTTCTGCTGTGGAGTATCCCTTCCAGGAAACCAGGTATTGCCTTCAGCCTGTGGTACCTCAATGACTCAGGATTTGTTGGACTTCATACTGGTCTTCTCTTGCGATGACATCAGATGGTGGATTAATAAAATTAGGGCTGTGCTCCACAGTTTCTCAATATGGGGAGAGTAAGGAGGCATGGAACATGGGGTGTACCTTCCAGGTGGGAGGAAGCCACAATTGATAGACCACTGGAGAGATTACCCTTTCTATTTCAAATGGGCCTTCCCGTCGGGGGGCCAGTTTGCGAGAGGCGTACCGCATTTGGAGATTTCTGTTATCTAGCCAGACCTTGTCCCCGACTTTCCAGGGTCTGAATTTTGATCGGATCTATTCTGTCATTTGTTGCCTGGCAACATGATGGGCATGTTGCGCTTCCTCCTGGGCTTGTTTTAGCAGGGTGAGTCGTTCTTCTAAAGCGGGGAGGAACATTCTTCTGAGAGAGGGGTAGGCATGAGGTTCATATCCCATCATGAGAGAAAATGGGGTTTGTTTGGTGACTGAGTGTGCTGCAGCATTGTGAGAGAATTCAGCCATGGGTAAAAGGTCTGCCCAAACATGGGGGTTTCCCTGGCAGAAAATGCAGAGATAGGTTTTGAGCTCTTGGTTTACACGCTCGGTTTCTCCATCAGTTTGTGGGTGGTAAGCGGTGGAAAGGGCAATGTCATATTTGAGAAGTCTAGTGAGTTCTCTGGCGAAGGCAGAGGCGAATTGAGGTCCCCGATCAGAGATGCATTTGTCATGTAGACCGAAGTGGGGAAAGACTTTCTGGAAAAACAGCGAGGCAATGCCCTTGGCATCGATGTTTTTTGTACAAGGGGTGAAAATTACCCCCTTCATAAGGCCATGGTCGACCATGACCATGATGGAATCAAAACCAGAAGACAGGGGGAGATCAGTAATGAGATCGACAGAAACAGACTGAAATGGATGAGTGGCAGTGCTGGCAATGGGGTTTGCTGGGGGAACTGTTGGGTGTGTGAGAATCTTCAAAGCCTGGCATGTGGCGCAACCAGAGATGTATTTTTGCATGAAACTGGAGAGCCCCGGCCACCAATAGTCGCACTGTAACAGGTGTAAGAGCTGGAAAAAGCCAGCATGCCCCCCGGCACCGGAAGTATGGATGGAGTGTACGAGATCCCGTCAAGCAGGTTCAGGGATATAGAGCCGTCCTCAATAGTAGAGCGATCCGTTGTCGAAATGCCAATCTGAAGGAGAAATGCACGGGATGATAGATCTGTCCTCAGCTAATGCTGCAAGTGTGTCAACAACAAATGGGTCAGAAGAAGTGGACTGGATGATCTTCTCCCGGAGGGCCAGATCAATGGTATGGACAAAGTGTTCTGCAGGGAGAAGGGTTACATCTTTGTTGTCGGATTTGGCAAGTTTGTCGGAGATGCGGGAAAGGGCATCGGCGGGTGCCATGCCTGATCCTGGGACATGTTTGAACACCAAATCGAAATCCTGCAAGAACAGCATCCAGCACGCTTGTCGTCAAGACAGTTTTTGGAGTTGGCGAAAGTAGGTGAGATTCTTATGATCAGTAAGAATAGTCACCTGTTGTTGCGTTCCGGTGAGGTAATTCCACCATTCTTCCAAAGCTCAAATCACTGCAAGCAATTCCTGGTCGTAGACATCATAGTTTCGTTCCTCCAGGGAAAAAGTCTTTGAGAAGTAAGTGTTCGGGTGGAGATCCCCGTTGGTGTCTTTCTGCATTAAAACAGCCCTGCAGGCGACCAACAAAGCGTCGGTCATGACAAAAAAGGGGTGTTCGACTTTGGGAAGTTGGAGGACAGGTCAGGTGCAGAAAGCTTTTTGCAGTGATTGGAAAGCTTCCTGACACGGTTCTGTCCAAGTCCAGGGGGCTCCTTTCTTAGTTAGGTCATGAAGAGGTCTACAAACTGTGGAAAAGTTGGGGATGAATTTCCAATAGAAGTTACAAAATCCCAAGAAAGATCGGACAGCTTTTACGGATTGTGGGGGGGTCCACTCCTGAATGGCTTTCAATTTAACCGGATCTAAGGTGATATGCCCTGGGCAGATGATCATTCCTAGGTATTCAACCTCTGCAACATCAAAAAAACACTTGGTGAGTTTGAGGAACAGTTTGTGTTCCCTCATTCTCTGCAGTACTTGACATGTTCGTTGATGGTGGAGTTCCAGGTCATCGTTCATATGGATGATGAGGTCATCCATGTAGATCAGTAGCCACCCTTTGGTGACCATGTCCCAAAAGATGTCATCCATCAGGGCTTGGAAGGTGGGAGGGGAATTGCAGAGCCTGAAGAACATCACTGTTGGTTCAAAAAGGCCAAATGGAGTGATGAATGTGGCTTTCCATTCATCTCCTTCTTTGATCCTTACATTATTGTACCCCTATTGTACATCGAATTTGGTGAAGATCATGGAGTTCTTTAGCTGATCGATTAACTCCGAGATCAGAGGGAGGGGGTAGGCATTTTTGACCGTGTGCTGGTTAAGGTAGCGATAATCTTGGCAAGGGCACAATCCTCTGTCTTTTTTTGATACAAAGAAAAATGGAGAGGCTTGTGGGGATTTCGAAGGTCGTATTTTCCCCGATGCTAAGTGTTCATCCACAAATTCTTTGCATGCGGCCAGCTCCTTTGGGTTTAAAGGGTAGGCTTTCACAACCCTTGGTAAAAAGTCTCTCGTGATATCTATTGCGTGGTCATAGGAGCATTTTGGTGGTAGTTCTCCTTTCGTAGGTTCTCTGAAGACCTCTGCATACTGTTGAAACTCTTTGGAGAGTTCCGCACTGGTTACCTTTTTCTTTTGTGCCAGTTCAGTGGATAAGGTAGTCCGCGCAATGGAGAGGTGGTCCAGCTCTAGATATCTCATAAGGTATCATTGTTCAATGGAGTTGGTTCATTGGGCTCTGGTCGGTGAGATAGAGACCTCTCCGGCTTTCCAGTTGATGTGGGGGTTTGCTTCTTGTAACCAAGTAATCTCAAGGATTAATTGTTCCTTTCCACAATCTATGACAAGGAAAGTTCTTGATTCTTCTTGTTCCGCAACTCGAAGAGTAAGAGTGTTACATTTCGCCCTCTATGCTCGACAGATACTGTTCCTTTTCCTTTTTCTCACGATAGACGCTGTCGCATCCGCCCAACCGGATGCTTATTCTTTTCCTCGTACGTGTACATCCGATCCTACGGAACACTTGTCATACGAGCTTATGCCTTGTCCGATCCAACTCGGACTTCCTTTTCATCTCCGCTTCTTCTCGTCATCTTGTGTACGATACGCCCGATCGAGCCCGGACTCCGATTTCCTTTCTTAGTTTTCCTTTGTCCTACGATTCCTTTTTCTTAGCGCACCGCTTGGTCCGTGCGCCTTACTTACGAGTATATAAGACCTCGCTTTCCGTACCATGTACTTTAAGCTAGTCTTACTCGAATCATAGCTTCATTACCTCGAACCCCGTCCAACCTCGTCTTCGCTTGGTCACCCTCGACACCCCGACCCGGTTGGTTCCCTAGCACCACCGGTACACCAACCCCTTGAGGAAACCACCGACTCATCGTTGAAGCTCTCGAGTCTACGCTCGTCGCTACCCGCGCCCAGCGTAACAAAGAGTGACCGAGTGTCGGATAAGACTTCCTTGATTGTTGGACCTGTCCACGTTGTTTACGATGAATGGTCATGGAAGCCTGGTTGTTTTCCACCCGTTTGCTTGGACAAGATACTTGTAAATGAAGCATCCTGTAGCCCCGCTATCGATGAGGGCTTCTACGTCAATGGATTTTTGCTCATTGGATTCATATATTTGGACAGGGAGTTTTATTGCTCTAGAGTTTGTTCCTAGTACAAAGATGGGCACGAGGTTTATAGAAGGAGTAGCCATTGACTCTACCCTCCTTTCTAAAAATCCTGTTCTATTGTGGTAGCACAGACCTCTTGTTCCTCCTCAGGGGTTGTGCAGACTTTGAGGATTCTGAGGAGTTCATTCCTGGAGAGGTCACTATTCCGGATGAACTCTCCTAATGCGTTGGTTTCTATGGTTGCGACTGAGGCTCTGGTGTTTCTGATAGGCCTGGGTCCCCCTCCCTTCTTATGGTTATTGGAGTGACACCCTACCCGATGACATACGAAGCATTTGTTATTCTTCATATGTTCTGCCTGTTCAGTGGGGGAGAGTCACACAGAGTTGATGTCCATAGTGTTTGGGTCTCGAGTGGGAGCCGCCTTAGCTGTAGATGCAAATGGGAGGTAATGGGTCCGCTCCCTGATCTTCCTAAGTCTTCTGAAGTTCTTGTCAAAAACATGGGCCCTCTTGACTCAGTCTTTCCAAGTCTCTGGTTGGGAATTAAGCATTGCCATCACATTGGCAAGCTTTCCATCTACTCCTCTCCTTAGGACATCAATAAGTATATCGTCATGCCCACTGTCAAGTCTGCTTTGGTAAGCTTGTAGCTCAAAGGCCAAAGCATAAGAGTCGAAGTTTCCTCATTTGAGCCTCTGGGGTATGTTCTTTTCCTCAGTATCTGGGAAATCGCTTTGCTTTAGGTCGTAGATGACATTCCTGGCCCATTCCTTCTGTCCAGAGGGGACAAAGGCGGCACGGAATGCTGCCAGGAAATCGTCATAAGTGGAGTCTGGGACACGGTTGTACCAACTCTCCGCGAAAGCAGCTCCTCTTCCTTTCGTGAGCTTGTTAAGACAGGTGAGGATCATTACTGGCTCATCCTTCTTATAGATGTGCTCGTTGATTGCAAAATATGCATTCATGGACAAGATCCATCTCTCTGCGTCCTCAGGTTGTCTGCTAAAATCCCTGGGGAGGGCCGCGCGGAGCTCTCCCTTCTTCTTGGCTTGGTTTGCAGTAGCGTCGGCCATTTCTTCGTCACTGTTGGACGTTTCAGACACTGCTGGTTCTATTCGGATAAGCGGGGAAGGTAGTGGTGATGGGGCGGTCAGTTCCACTGTGGTTACGATTGGTCCTGCTGGTTGAACAGGGGCTAATAGTGAGGAGGAAAGTCATCTCCTTCTTGTGAGTGGGTTCGCGGCAGGGGAAGGTCTTCTTGCAATGTGTCACAAAATTGGCAAGGCACTCTGGTATGGGTTTTCATATGGTAACAGCTGGGTCGACTGAGATGGGGTTCTTTCATCCTCAGTATAGAACATGTCTTCGTGTTCCTCATCTGATCCTTTTGGGGTGCGGTACGACGTGATGTTGGTGGGTCAGACCCTTCTGCTAAAAAGTAGGGGTCTAGGGATGAGCTAGTTCTTTTGTTACGCGTACACGTAGTTCTAGCTGTCGAGTGCACTTTCAATAGTAGTGTGAGACTAATAGAGGTCCTTCCTCACTATCCCTTCACAAAGGGACTCATGGATGACTAGCAAGTACATGTAGATTGCGTAGAACTAGCTGGGGAAAGATACTGTACATGGACTTGTATAAATACTTGAGCATTGCTGTACCAACTGGATGCGGTAGCACCACCTATAGTAGTTGGAGTTACTCGATATGGGAATGGGGGAAACGCAGCATGATGAGAGACGCACTGTGGAAGAGATCATGTCCGAATGTGGAAGTGTAACTGTAGAAGTACAAATAAGAAAGGCGGGCTCACAGGATGGACAACAGATTGAGATATAGCGGTAAGGTTTCCTCATTGAGGAGGATTACTGCGTCTAGAGGGTTCTGCGAAGGAAGGGAATTGTCTACATATCTTGATGGAAAGACACCCCTGACAGAAGAGCTGGAGAACATGGTCGTGGATTGGGCAAGCCCATAGTGTATCGTAACACCCTTGTCCTATATATGCTACCCGCCTCCACACTTATGACAACACTGATGAAGACACCCGTCTACTCATGTCTCTAATGGTTCAAGATTCCCAGCTTGCTACCATCCTGGACTGTGTCCTTGAGCCTCATTCCCCTCTCAATGCCTTGTATAAAGCTTACTTAGACAACAGTTCCATCTATTTGCACTTAGGATATTTATGTGATTCTCATTTTTCTCGGGCTCAGCCTGTTTTTATTCCCACAATCCTCGAATTCCATTGGGCTCACCAACGTGATGCCCTCCTTACTGCCTTATACCAGCTTGGCATGGACGACTTGCTGAAGGATGTAGATGCATACACTGCCACCCTACAACCACCGAATCCGACTCCTCCCTCTCGTTTGTCAGACATGTTGTCCACTACTCTTCGCCCCATATCTGTTCCCTTAACTGTAGTACAAGCTGAGCTGACACACCCAGTCCCCCTGTCTTGCACCAAAACTCTTCTAACTTCTGAAGGAGTGGTTAACCCTGCATCCCACCATGTTACCTTCGACATCACCCTGTTTCCCTCATCATCTCCGGTAAACACTGAAGAAGAAGAAGCCATAGATTGAGCAGAGCAATTAGACCAGCCTACTGAACCTCTGCCACCCAATCATCATTGTTATAATCAGGCATGTTTCAAATGCAGGTGTCTCAGTCATATTCATATCCAATGCACCCTATATCATTGCTCCCATTGTCTTCACTTTGCACCTGGCCATACTCAAACCAGGTGCCCGCTTCACAAGCGTACCCCAGTATCCTCTCCCTCCACTTCATCTCAATGCTCTAGTTGTCATAGCAACACTTCCTCCTTAGGCTCAATGGCCGCTAGTTGGTCTGTCTCTTCTTCTACTCGTCCAATTCCTATTCCACCTCCATGCTCATGTCCCCTGGAGACTAGGATATCTTCACTACTGTATACCTATGATCAGGATGATGTTTGGGATGACTCTGCTTATGCCAATGTGACTGGCTCCCCCAGGATGTATTCCAGGGATTTCTAGACAGGGTCGTCTCAACTCTAGTAAGAGAGTAATGTTATGTTTCACCTACTGTGCTCGAGGACACTACTACTTTTTCCTTGCTTCTATGATAGATTCTGTTCATGTCCACCCAACTGGATGCTTATTCTTCCTTAGTACATGTACATCCAATCCTACAGAACATTCATCATAGTTGCTTATGCCTTGTCCAATCCAACTTGGACTTCCTTTCACCTCCATCTTACTTTGTCATCATGTGTATGATACATCTGATCAGGCTCAGACTCTGATTCCCTTTCTTGATTTTCTTCATCATACGATTTCTCTTTTCTTCTTATGCACAGCTTGGTCCGTGTGTGATGCCCTTGAGTATATAAGACCTCACTTTTTGTACCATGTACTCTAAGCTAGTCTTACTCGAATCTTAGCTTCATTCCATCAAACCTTGCTTGACCTTGCCCTTGCTCAGTCACCCTTGTCACCTCAACCCAATCAGCTCCCTAGTGCCATTGGTACACCAAACCCTTGAGGAGTAGCTAAGCCCTCTCTCTTGTAGCCTTGCCCTGAACCTGTTTGACTGACTACATTGTCAATATGTGGAAACACCAACCCACTGACCCATTGTTGAAGCTCTCAAGTCTGCACTCATCACTACCTGTGCCAAGCATAACATGACTCCTGTGATTGAATGGGATCAGGAAGGTCCTCATTGGATGGTGGTGGTGGTGGGGCTGGAGCAGTGACAGTGATGGAGTATCACACATCGTTCTGGAGACTGATGATGTGCCAGTGGGAGTCCCAGATGCAGAACCCTACTAAAAAAAGAGGAAGAAATATAAATGCGAAATAAAGGATGAGAAGGACAAAGGTGGGAGTTGGAAGAACTGGACAGGAAGACATTGTAGGTATTTGTATGGTAGGGGTTGTTCTCCTTTCAATCGGGGTGTCTTCATCAACTGGTTGAGGGGAAGTCCTTGGGGTGAGCAGCCTTATATGCATTTAGTAGTCATCATGCCCCTGTTAGGTTCCATTCCAGTTCCCAAGTGTTTTCTGCTGTGGAATATCCTTTCCAGGAGATCAGGTACTGCCTTCGGCCTGTAGTACCTTGATGGCTTAGGATTTGTTGGACCTCATATTGGTCTTCTCCAGTGATGACATTGGGTGGTGGATTGATGAAATTGGGGCCATGTTCTGCAGTCTTCCGATATGGGGATAATAGGGAGGTGTGGAACACAGGATGTACCTTCCAGGTGGGAGGTAGCTGCAATTGGTAGACCACTGGGGAGATAACCCTTTCTATTTCAAATAGGCCTTCCTGTCGGGGGGCCAGTTCACAAGAGGTGTATCTCATTTGGAGATTCTTGTTATCCAGCCAAACCTTGTTGCTGACCTTCCAGGGTCTAAACTTTGATTGGACTCATTCTGCTATCTGTTACCTAGCTACATGATGGGCGTGCTGTGCCTCCTCCTGAGCTCTTTTTAGGAGAATGAGTCATTCTTCCAAAGCAGGAAGGAAAGTTTTTCTGAGGGATGGGTAAGCATGGGGTTCATATCCCATCATGAGAGAGAAGGGGGTTTGTTTGGTGATGGAATGAGCAATGGTGTTGTGAGAGAATTCTGCCATGGGTAAGAGATTGGACCAAACATGGGGGTTGCCTTGACAGAAGATGTGCAGATAGGTTTCTAGTTCCTGATTTACGCGTTCTGTTTCTCTGTCAGTTTGTGGATGGTAGACGGTGGAAAGGGCAATGTCATATTCAAGGGGTCTGGCAAGTTCCCTGGCAAAGGCAGACACGAACTGGGGTCCTCTATTGGAAATACATTTGTCATGTAGGCCGAATTGGGGGAAAACCTTCTGGAAAAAGAGAGAAGCAATGCCCTTTGTGTTAATGTTTTTGGTACAAGGGGTAAAAATTACCCCCTTCATAAGGCTGTGGTCAACCATGACCATAACAGAATCAAAGCTGGCAGATAGGGGAAGATTGGTAATAAGATCGACAGACATGGACTGAAATGGACGAGTGGCAATGCTGGCAATGGGATTTGCCAGTGGGACTGTTGGGTGTGTGAGAACTTTCGTCACTTGACAGGTGGTACGGCCAGAGATGTATTTTCATATGAAGCTGGAGAGTCCTGGCCACCAATAGTTGTGCTGTAACAGGTGCAGGAGCCGGAAGAAGCCAGCATGTCCACCTGCACTGGAGGTGTGAATGGAATGAACTAGGTTTCGTCGTGCAGATTCTGGGATGTAGAGGCATCCCTTGAAATAGAGTGATCCATTGTCAAAATGCCAGTTGGTGCAAGAAATGGGAGGAAGAATGGATCTGTCTTCGGCCAAAGCCATAAGTGTGTCCATGACAAAAGGGTTGGAAGAGGTGGATTGAGTGATCTTTTCCCAGAGAGCAAGATCCAGAGTACTAAGAAAATGTTCTGCCAGGAGCAGGGTGATGTCTTTGTTGTCCATGTCTATATTTTCAACAGAGGAGCAGGAAAGCACATTGGTGGGTGCCATTCCAGATCTAGGGACATGTTTGAAGATAAGGTTGAAATCCTGGAGGAATAGCATCCAGCACGCTTGTCTGCGGGATAGTTTTTGAGGTTGGTGGAAGTAGGTGAGGTTCTTGTGATCTGTTAGAATAGTCACTTGATGTTGGGTTCCAGTAAGATAATTCTGCCATTCCTCCAAGGCTCATATTACAGCAAGGAGTTCCTGGTCGTAGATGTCATAATTCTGCTCTTCCAGAGAGAAGGTTTTGGAGAAGTATGCCATTGGGTGAAGATCTATGTTGGTGTCCTTTTGCATCAAAACTGCCCCACATGCAACTAGGGAGGCATCAGTCATGACAAAGAACGGATCCTCAACCCTGGGGAGTTGAAGAATGGGTTGAGTGCAAAATGCTTTTTGTAGTGCAAGAAAGGCACCCTGGCAAGAATCCGTCCATGCCCAGGCTGCTCCTTTCTTTGTAAGATTGTGTAGGAGTCTGCAGACTTCAGAGAAATTGGAGATAAATTTGTAATAGAAGTTACAGAATCCCAGAAAGGAGCGAACTGCTTTTACCGATTGTGGAGGAGTCCATTCACTGATGGCCTTTAGTTTGATTGGGTCAAGGGTAATGTGCCCAGGGTGAATGATCATTCCCAGGTATTCGACTTCTTCCACGTTGAAAAAGCATTTGGATAGTTTGAGGAATAATTTGTGCTCCCTCATTCTCTGCAGCACTCTTTGTGTCTGCTGATGGTGAAGTGCTAAGTCCCCATTGGTGTGGATGATGAGGTCATCCATGTAGATCAATAGCCATCCTTCCATAACCATATCTCAAAATATGTCGTCCATTAGGGCCTGAAATGTCAGGGGGGAGTTGCACAAACTGAAGAACATCACAGTTGGTTTGAAGAGGCCAAACAGGATGATGAAAGCCACCTTCCATTCGTCTCCTTCCTTGATCCTTATGTTGTTATATCCCCATTGCATGTTGAATTTGGTGAAGATAGTAGAGTTTTTCAACTGGTCAATTAATTTGAAGATTAAGGGAAGCGGGTAGGCATTTTTGACCATATGCTGGTTGAGGTAATGGTAGTCCTGACATGGGCATAACCCCCCATCCTTCTTAGATATGAAGAAGAAAGGAGAAGCCTGAGGGGATTTGGAAGGTCATATCTTTCCGGATGCAAGATGTTCATCAACAAATTCCTTGCAGGCTGCTAGCTCTTTTGGATTTAGTGGATATGCTTTTGCTACTTTAGGTAGGAAGTCACATGTAACATCTATAACATGGTTGTAAGGGCATT
>JBBPMG010000947.1:0-11103 GCA_038090195.1 Boletellus deceptivus | reverse complement strand
TACCTCGCGGTCGACGCTAGCCATGCCGGGCGGCTCAGACAGGACGGTCAAATGAGACGAGCCGACTCCTGGAGCCTGGGTCACGAACAGAGTGATTGGAAAAGAGGAGAAGGTAGTTTCGTCGCCGTTCCTCGGCGCTGCTAAAGACGCTGGTCTGCTCCCACACTCATCTCTCGTCTTGTAACAGATCATTACCGGTACGCATGGAATAAGCCACGATCCTGCTTCTGTTATGGACAGGAACCTAGGGGAGAATAAGACAACAGCTAATAGACGAGGAGCGATGACGAGGTCAGAGGAATGAGTGATTGGGCGGATGACGATCGACGTACATTCACCCCACCACATTCGACAACGCAAAAGTAGAAGAAAGTCTTCTATGCTCGTGCTGGCCTCCGATTCCGCGTCTCCAGCGGTCCATTCGAACAGGATAATGTTGGTGGGCTGACGACCAGCGGATGGGGGACATACACGATGGCCCACTCAGAGGGGAATTGGTAGGCGCCATCAGTTTGATCTGTCTTCACTTCAAGGCTTCTTCATGGGAGAGTAGAAGGGCATTCCACCGATGTCTCAGGGTACTTGTAAGGCTGCATCTAGGGCGTAAAAGAATACACGAACGAGGACCGTGTCTTATATCCTCCGTCAGATTAGTGAATACTGGGGTACGAGAGGACAGCTGCTACTCACCACCGAAACACATGTGCGTTCTACGAGCGATGCTAGTCGCGCAATGTGGCAACTCGAGTGATGCGGACACACTAGCATCGCACCGAACGTTCCGAAACACGTTTTCTAGGCTCACGTTTTCTAGGCTCCGACTTGTAGTTACACAGACTCTGCTACTTCAATTAGCCTTGCACCGGGAAATCACGATGTGGTCGCTGGTGTTCAATGCGAGCCTCTACGCAGGTTCAAGCGTTGTAATCCGACAAAGCAAGATCCCGACCGAGCACGATGGCTAAAGACGTATTTTTGGGCTCCGACTGGAGGTTATCGCTGCAATCGCGGAAAGTGCCCTTGGTATATTACAAGCCTGGTGACACCATATTGCGCCGTCGTTGCATCCTACGCTTTCAATCGCTGCAATTGTGAAGAAGCGATACGTTTGTCGCCTTGTGTGTGGAACTTTCGCTTCTCGTAGCATTTACGTTTGCGACCGTTAACGATTGAAACTACTCTGTTACAAGGCGTACTCCGAGCAATGCTACACAACAGTTTCCCTTGACGGTCTTACCTCGATATTAAGCAGCTCCGCAGAGTCCTGGCAAGTTGGGCCAACACGTGCGCTGAGGCTCTTTGTCTTCTCAGGCGCAGGATGCTTCCTCTTTCCGCACTGATTGTTCTGTCGGCAACCAATCTATCTGGGTTGCACGGCTCGCACCCACACCATTCCGTGCCACTTTGGGTTTAGTCAACTCGCAAAGGTATCGCGTACCCTAAACAATCCCAGAAAGGTGGCAAGTGGGGTAGCTCGACGACTCGGCGCTTCTTCAGGCACCAACGTGCTGCGCCCTAACCTGCCTCTGTTATTTCCATTCACCCGTGCCATCCATGCCAGTATACATTCGTCCGAATCATCCCTGCACAGAAAAAGAGCCGCTCATCAAGCGGATTTCATTTCGTACAGACGCCGTTATGCTGTAAGAAGCCTTTTTGAATCCTGGAGTGACATGCTGTAGGCTGACCTGCGTCAGAGATGACAGCCTCGTTACTTGAAGATGACCTTGTCCCGCAACTTCCGTGCACGATTGTCAGTTGGACGTTGGCGCCCGTGGCAACCTGAGAGAGCATGTCGTCTTCGAGGTCATTTCATGCACGTATCGGAGGTACCGAACGGGCCGATGAACACCATCGGGCTTGCAGAGCTGCCACGGGAAAATGAGACAATGCAGTGGGGGGTGATCCAAACACCAGGGGGACGTCTGTGTAGTCCAAACAGGATTGTCGGTGTGTGTATCAGGTGGCAACGTCGATTCTGGAAATCAGCTACCAGCGCATCCCCGAGGTGTCTCTCTTCGTATCACCCTACACAAACGGGGCATGTCGGCTGTACCCCGACAACTGCTACCACACAGATTCGCTGCAAGTGCGGAAGATGTATGAAAAGGGTAGAAAAATACTACCGCGACCTTTGGAAGATGATCCGATGGGTATATGACATCGATGATAGCGCACCAGCGGAATATGAGTAGGATGAGACCAGTGGCAGGTCAATTGGTCAAAATATCAAAGAGAGGTTGCCGTCAAACGCGCCGAGGGAACAATTACACACGTAGGCACGTTCAGTGTGCTGATAACGCTGAGTTGGCACAAAATAAGATTCCAAGACAACAACGGTTGCATACTAGTAGGTACTAATAAATATCTCGATTGCGTCCCAAGAAAATAATACGACTTTCCTTCTATCGCGCTGCCCAGACTTGCCCCCAACATCAGCTCCACCCGTCGACAGCGGTTCTCGCCCGAGTCTAACTTGCACCGCCCCTATCCACCATTTCAATCGCCCCTGAATCCTCTGCACTTCCTTCCGGGATCGGGTCCTGCCCTTGTGCGCCTTCTGCAAATGCGATCCCAGACACCGTCGCATTTCCATTGACCGTGTGACGTGACCCTATTCCAAACCCGCTGTCGATACCACACAATCCACCACGGCAGTCACGCTCGTATAGCTCGCGTACGCTGATGATGAACCGGGGCATTATCATACATAGGAGTGTCTCCGGAAGTGAAGCCAGGAGGAGGCTGGCAAGACCGCTCTGCATAACGCTGTTCTGAACAATATTGCTGACATTGTAACACACGTTCCTAGGAGAAGGAAAATCAGATAAATGGATCTGTCTGTAAGAAGAAAGACGTGCATGAAGAAGTACAGAATACCATCCCTGATAAAGAGCTTGATAAATCGATTAGGTTGCCACTGTTTCGTTGCTCTGTACATCGTGATTGACTCCTTCAAAGCCCGAACATGAGCAAGCACAAAAAGTAGAACAGCAAGAACAAGCCGCGGAGTTGCTCTAGGATATGAATAGAGGAACCATGGAATATTCACTACTGTATTGCAATATGTGAGAGTCTGAGTCTGGACCACAGTGACTGGAAAATGGGAAGTGAAATGATGATCCACCACATTGCCAGTGACTCTGAGACACACCTGATAGATGGGTGTTGGGATCTTCATACAGTGCTGTTATTATGCATGCAATGATAGTTTGTGCTGTAAAAATGAACAGGAGGATGCAAAGGATCATCCTGGATTGATTCCACATTGCATAAACACGTAGGATCATCATTACTTGGAACAAAATTCATTCAGTCTGGAGAATGCAACTCACATACAAGAACTCACAATCAGCCCCTACAGAAAACACAAGAGATGCCCAGCTTGAAACCAGGAAGAATGCAGTACCTTTAAAATATTATGTGTCATTTTATTGGTGTGAGATCTAGTGGTGACCATACACCTGCTTAGTTGTCAATGCTACAACTTGTCTGGTTACAACATTAAATACATACATCTGTTCAGAGCCAATTCCTCAGCCATTGCACACAGTCCATATATGATGTAGAGATGCTTACTTTGACAGGTCCAGGTATGAATGGTGAGCCAACTGTGCATACAATGGATGCCTGATCAGTCTAATTGATCTCATTGCTTGAATGTTAATCTTACGAAGTGCACTGAGACTTCAGCATCACATTGAGATGATTGCATAATGCAATAGATATAATGACTGTGGACTTACATTATGCATAAAAGTCCAATATAGCGAACCTATTGAAACCACCTAGTTGAGCTCAAATAGGCACTTGAAAGATCAGTGTACAAACCAGAATAAATATGATTGACCCAAACGACCACTTGTAATACTGGGGAATGTTAATGATGTGATGCCTACTTGGATGTTGTAACACTTGTACCCAAATATAGTCTACCTTTGGACACTGTTAGACAGCCAGCAGTTGGTGGGGAAAGGACAGGGATACCTCTCCTGAAAAGGTCAAGACTGTAGCAGTATTCTAAGTTGAAGGAAGTGAGGAGGACAGAGTGACATACCATAGTCATATCCCACCAGAGTGATGACCATGACTGTGGTAGCAGGTAAGGTTAATCATTGAATGTGATGATAAGAGGTCACACAGGTTATGTAGTTGTTCTCCTGGAGTGCCCCCAGAGCAGATTGTGCATCAGAGGACATGAAAGATACAAAACGTGTTACTGTTACACGTTCAATTGGTGGTAGTGAAGGGACGGGAGAGCATGTCAGTGGTGGGCAGGATCGTTGTTAATATATACAACCTAGGAAGCCTGGGAAAGTTCTTATATTTTCTGTCCTGTCTTCGTGACTGTTTTCAGATAGTTGTCAGCGCCCGGGGCGAAATCCATAGATCTTGTGTGGCAGGCGGCCGCAGGCCACAGCAAACCGGACCAGAGCCTTAAGAATCACGTTAGACAACCGCCATCAACAATGGCGATACATGCTAAATGAGTATCACTGTTCTGCAGTGGAAGTGCTCGCCTGAAATCGACGAATCGCTGACCCCAATCACCTACACAGAGCTCCGCAGGCTCCGCGTGATGCACACCTTTCTCGCAGATGTTCTCCTATGTAGCAGATAATGAGCTTGACGCTTCTGTCCTCGATAGCGAACGCAATTACCCTTCACATGATGTCTTTGCCGAAGAAAGTGATGTATCACCGATGACAAACAAGCTATGAGGGCGGACAACAATCCCACTTGTGATGGGATTAACTGATCTACGGCATTCAGTTGTATCCCGGAAAGTGAGCTGGTCTCCGGATGGAGACCAGACAATGGCTCGCCTCACAAAAGAGGTGGTCATCATGATGAGGCGGGGTTCTTTCATAACAGCAGTATCTTGCTGCATAGTTACGGTAGCAGGGGCCAACCAGATTTATATTACGGACACTACTGCCCGTGGAGACGATCTGGGTAACGGCGACTAGTGGGATTGGGTATACGTGAACCATTTTTTGTTGCATGAGAGAACGGAATGATTTTGGGAGCTTTTTACGAGGAAGATGAGCTAAACCTCGAGTTAACGAACAAATCAGCTTGTTCGCATAGACAGAAAGTCTCACCCCAGTTCAACGGTTGGTAAAATGGCCGAATGGGAATGACAAGGTATTGTAGGCCGATTGCAGAGACGATGCGAGCACAAAGTGCTCGCATTCGTACAAATAAAGCTCAACCAGACGTCGGTGCTCGGTGACCATTCATGGTCGATCTGGCTCGACCATAGCCATGCGCCCACCGTCCTGACATGTGCCTTCAACCCTGTGTCGCTCATCGAGTCCTTCACGAATGGCGAAGGAAAATCCCATAGTGGGGGCTGCAGTCGGGCCATGCTGAGCAGGCCATGAGTTAGATTCGGACGCCTAAGACCCTAACGAAGAGTCTCCATACGGAAAAGACGATAGCTAGATGAAAGTTGTTGTTGTTGGAGAATCTCGCTCACCCTGATCAATATGTACTTATTTGACCATCCCTTACATGTCCGTAGTTAGTCGAGAGCGGCTTTTGAACAGGCCCAGTCACCCCTCGCGCGCTTGCCAATTCCAATAGCCGTTCGAGTCGTGGCGTATCTCTAAGATCAGATAGATCACGACGCGGTGAGTGAAATTTTCCAAGGCTACGTCGCCAATCATTTGAATCATTGATCGATGACACCTTTCCCATTGCAGCAGCCAGTGCGTGTGGCCGTTGTATCATGGCAGTGACATGCGATATTCGCCGATCAGTGGCATGGACTTTTTCTCCAAGTCATCAGAAATTTTCGTCCGTCCTCGTGCGATATCAAACAACGGTGAGCGCAGCGAAGACGCAATCTCGCGAGAGTCCACCACATCGATACCTCGTCACGCCATACCTTCTCTTTTCACGCAGCCAGTTGAAGTGATGAAGGATTTCCCTATTCACTTCAGCCATGTGCACAGCGGGACCAGAACGGCATATGCGGTACCAACAAGGACAGGACAGAACATTGTTGGGAGTCTTTTGTACCGCAATGGATTTATTTGAGTTCATGGTGAGGTTGGTTATTCTACGTTCTTGCCTAACCGTATCTTGGGCATAGATTCGGTAACTAACGCATCGGCTCACGTTCCCTCGGTCAGTCCGGCAGGGTCGGGCGTGTGCCCCCCCAACTTCGCTCTTGCCTGTCTGGTTCATGAGTTGCTGGAGGATGGCAGGGATCGCTCATATCCATTGAGCGTCGTGGCCTGTGACAGAAAGGCGATATTTGACAACCAAGAGTAGTCACTTCTTTCCGCCGTTCGGTCCCTTGATTGGTGGTTAGACTGTGAAGTCGTACCTCTGTACATAGACTGAAGGTTGCGTACGACGCACGCGAAAAGAAAATACCACGCTTTGAATGGCGAGAGAGGGGTGCCGGCCTCTAGTGACTCGATCGCGTGCAAACCATCATCATAGAATTTGTGTTCTTGACTGCTTATAATTGTAGAATGACTAATGTAATCCCCTTCCTTCAGGAAGGCGATGCTGGGCGGATCTTGATGGGCACTTCGAAGCAAGATCCCAAGGTGCAGTATTGTCGGGTCTCGCCAAGATCCTGTCAGGTAAATTAGGCTCTGACCCGAATAGCTAGCATCAAAGGTGGTAAAGTATACCAGACCAGAATATCCATCGTCGACGAAGCAGGACAGCACCCCTTTCAGTCAAGACTCCACCCTCGGAGTGCTTTGATCACGATCACCAGTACGTCGCCTTGCGAGTTACTGTCGCCGGTGTCAAGCGAGGGTAGCGAATATTGTTGTCTACACCGGTATGTGGCAAGGTGGTATGACACGAGTCACACGACACAAGATCATCAGATCAGACATCAAAGACACAGCAGGGACATTCATCAGGGCAGGGCGTCTTGTAAACGAGGGTGATGAGGGTGGCGAGATCCGACAGCAAGAGTGTCTTGGGAGTTCGACGGCTGTGATTGGAGAGTTTGGACCGATACATCCATTGCTTCCGAGCGTCAAATCGCCTCACTGGCAGGGTAAACCACCCTACGTTTGCGACGGTCGTCCAAAGGTACAAGGCGACTAGATGCAGTGTCGTCAATATCCGTCCGCGGTCTTGCCTCGATATAAAACTTGCCAGAGCCCTGGCAAATCGGGCCAACGTGTTCGCCGAAACTCTTCAACTCCCCGTCCCACGTCACTCTTGGATCACGCCT
The DNA here is from genome assembly GCA_038090195.1 of Boletellus deceptivus. Lineage (NCBI taxonomy): Eukaryota > Fungi > Basidiomycota > Agaricomycetes > Boletales > Boletaceae > Boletellus > Boletellus deceptivus. Next base: position 3,890 of record JBBPMG010000947.1, on the reverse strand, counting down.
TTAGAATGCTCGCCCGCGCTGAACGATTGAATAGTGTTGGTCCAATGGAGAGTGTTCGCCGGTCTCGGGACGCTCAACATTTCACATATGAGAATCCTCGTTCCTACACCGGCTGCTTCAAAGGACTCTGTTGAATCACTCGCACAGAGGCGGCTTTGCCAACCTCGTGTCCCAGGAAGGATGCACGCTGTCTCATTCGAATCGAAAATGATGTGGCAGCGAGCTAAGCTAGATGTACTCATGTCAGAGGTACTATACGACTCAGTGTGAGAACATTTTCTCTTAGGAGAACTGGGCCTCAAGGCTTCACCGTTCGGGGGTGAACTTGGTCCTTTGAGTTCCAGTCCTATCCGTCATCATCAATAGAATGTTAGCATGAGAAACCACCTGGTCGGGTACGCCCCCCTAGAAGTAACAAGGGCTACGAAATGCGTACGTAGAGCCGTCCACGTGTTCAGGACGATGGGATTTTATCCTCGAACTAGACGAGGGAGAGCGTAGCTGGAGGCACACACGTCCGGCCCTGCCAGACTGACGCGAGCCAATGCGTAGATACAGAACCTATGTACAAGAGTCACAAGACGTTGGGTAGGACACGTGTAGAACAACCGACCTCACCATGAACTCGAACAGATCCATTACAAAGACTCCAAATGACATTCTATCCTGTCCTTGTTGGCACTGTACAGTCTGTTCTGGCCCCACCGCGCACATGGCTGAATTGCATAGGGAAATTTGTCGTCGCTTCAACTGGCCGCATTAAAAGAGAAGACATGGTGTGGTGAGGAGGTAAAGAAACGAGAAAAGGAGCACACTAGTGACACTACCATTCTATGGTATGGAGATGGTGGACTCTCGCAAGCTTGCGTCTTTGCCGTGTTCACCACCGTTCGATATCGCATGAGGACGGCCAAAGACGGGCTGATAACCTGTCCCTCTGCAACTGCAATCAAGCGTTCGGGAACAGATGTAACGTGCTTGTCGCGTGCCCAATCCAGTCAGTTGCGGAGAGCACATCGGTGGTCCACCATGCCACTGATCCGAATATCGCATGTCACTGCCATGATACAACCGCGACACGCAGTGGTTGCTTCAATGAGAGATGTGTCGTAGTCAAATGGTTGGCGACGCTACCTTGGGAGTCTTCGCTCACTGCATGTGTTCCGTTTGATGAACTTTGATCTTGGAGGCACGCTACGACTCGAACGGCAACTATTTTCACCCCGACTGCCGGGTTGAACTTTTTCCTACAGAGACACTTCATCAGGGTCGACCACTGGCAACGACAGGGGCCCTCACTAGTCCCATCCTACGCGAATGCTGATGGTATGCAGTCAATGTCACATATGGGCCCGGTGGACTCTTATAGTGCTCTCGGGCGCCCGAGTCTAGCTCATGGCCTGTCCAGCAAAGCCCGAGAGCAGTCTCCACCGCGACATTACCCTGCGCCGTCTGTGAAGGATTCGATGAGTGACACGGGCTTGGAGGCGTATCAGGACGTTGGTCCCACGCAGCATAGCCACCGAGGACCGAGGTGTGGTTGACCTGGCGCTTTGTTTGGTAATATAACCATTTACCAAACAAGTGCTCGGCGTCGTTGATGCTTTCTGCCATCGGCCCTGCACTACTTGTCATTCCCATTTGGACACTCCACCGACCGTTGAGCTTGGGAAGATTCTCTGTCTGTGGGAATGAATAGGCTGATCCGTCCGTTTACCCGAGGTTAAATTCGGCTTCCTCGTAGGAAGCTCCCCAAGTATCCGTCGGGCGACTCTCGTCGGGTTCGCCTGGTGGATGAGGATATGCCTCATCCCGCGACTGGAATATAGCAAATATGAACCTTGGGTCACCGCCGGTGTCTACATCGTCAAGCTATTGACCGAGCACTCAACCGTTCAGTTCTCTTGCGCAACAAAACATGATACATCTGTGCTCAACCCTGCTAGTCTCCGTTACCTGGATCATCTCCAAGTGACTACACAGCGGCGTGCAAGAAGCAAGATGTTGCTATCATAAAAATACCCCCGCCCCATGGCCACTTCTTTTGTGAGGCGAACCGTCTGGTCTCCATCCAGTTTCAATAGACCGGCTCACTTCGGGGAATCCAACTGAATGCCGTAAATAAGCTGATCCGATCAATTCTCATCGGAAGTGGGAGTGTTCTCCGTCGTCATGCATAGCTGGTCTGTCGTCGGTGAGCTCTCTCGTGCTGGCACCTTGCGTACCAGTGATATTTACTCGCTCATACAGAACAGATGGAACAAGGGACTAGACATCGATGTTTGGCTTGGTTGCCACGAGGCTAGTTTCCAGCTACAATCCAATGTCCCACGGAGGTGGGCTGTGCTGGATTCAACTGATGGTCAGCATGTCATATTGATCTTTCTTGTTTTTCGGGGATCGTGATAACAAAGATCAGTGAACGGACTAGTTCCACATTGCTATGCGTCAAACGGCAATATTGTTCGCTATCGAGGGTCGACACGTCAATTATATATTCTGCTGCATGATTTAGTCTAGGAGAACATATGCGAGAAAGTCGTACATGACCCGGAGGTTTGTGCGGGTGATCGGGATAATCCAGTGGCTTCATGCTAGCATTCGCACTGCGGAATAAAAATACTCGATTATTATGTAGTATCTACTTGGATAGCAGTTGTCCAACGTGATTGCTGAGTGCTGAAGCACTGGCCAGGTTTCTTAATGTCCGCTAATCTATTTCCGGGCGCCGACAACTATCAGGCAACGGCCGGGGGGACAGGACAAAAAATACATGCATCGTGCATCATCCCAGGCTTCCCAGACTTGTATATATTGTCAACGTCATCGCTGACTCCAATTTTACGTGCTTTTCCCATCTCTTCACGATCGCTGATTGAGCGTGTCTTGTATCCTTCATGTCTTCTGACATTCAGTCCGCTCTGGAGGTGCTCCGGGAAAACAACTACATATCCCGTGCGACCACTCCTCATTGCGTTCAATCACTAATCTTACCAGCCATCACAGTCATGATTGTCACCGTGGTGGGATATGACTATGGTACATCACTTCGTCCTCCCCACTTCCTTCAACTTATAATATTGCTTTACAGTCTTGACCTTTTCAAGAGAGGTATCTCTGTCACGTTCAAACATACTATCTGCCGTCTAACAGCGTCCGAAGGTAAACTATATTTGGGTACAGTTATTACAACGATTGAGCAAGTGCCATGTCACTAACATATCGCAGCGTCACAACTGGACCTCGGCATCGATAATATTCATCATTGTGCGTATATCTACACCTCAGCTGCTCATTTAGCCTCACTCTGGAGCTTCAATAGGTTCGCTACTTTGGACTCTTATGGATCCTGTAGGTCTAATCACTGTCCTTATTGAATTTTATGTTAACTCAAATGAGACGCTAAAGTTCCGATACATTCCGTGAGCGCAATACTGCAAACAATGACGTTGATGAAACTCACCTGGAAATTTGCATATGACAGCCGGTTCTTCATTCATGCCCGGCCCTGCCAAAGTAAGTTTTCCTGCACTGTATCTGGTCTGCTAGCATAACTGAGGGATGTGTTCTGAACAGATGTATGCATCTCACTTTACAATCGGATAAATGGTTGTGTTGACAATTAAGCAGGTGTATGCTTACCACCAGATCCCGTGCTGACGAACTGATGCATGATGTCTCAAAGGTACTGCGCTCTACCTGGTCACAGTATGGTCGCTTCCAGTATTCCTCACGGCGGCTGATTGTGAGTTGCTATACATGGATTGCATTCTCTACACGAAATGAAGCATTGATCTTAGTGATGATGGTCCTACGTGTCTATGCAATGTGGAATTGCTCCAGAATTATCCTTTCCACCCTCCTGTTCATTCTCGCAGCGCAAACTGTCA
>JBBPMG010000946.1:0-11110 GCA_038090195.1 Boletellus deceptivus | reverse complement strand
TGCAGATCTTGGATGCACAGCATGACTTCCTCAACTTGTGCTGCCAAGGCAGGCAAGGACTCCTCAGTGTGCTTCCAAATGCTGAAAAACTCATCATAGGCGACGAAACAGCTGCTAGCCTTCTGTTGCAGGAAGACTTGCTTGAGCACTGCCCATATGGCAGTCGGGTCGTCCTGTGTCGCTCAAATGTGGACTCTCTGGTCCGGGGCAATGTTAAGCATGAGCTTGCCAGCAGCCTTGTCCTGCTTGATGTCCCAGGCAGTCTGCTCAGAGCCAGGAGAGGATGGGCAGACCTCTTTTCCATCGATGAGTCTCCAGAGACCTTTTGAGCACAGTAGAGCCTTCATTTCTTTGCTCCAGGTGATGTAGTTTGAGCCATTGAGAGGCTGGATGTGCGTCAAGTGCTGAGCTTGCTCAGAGGACATGTTGTTGCAGAATGGCAAAGCACAGGAGTTGGTGAGAATGCGAATGGAGAGTGGTGAAAATTTTCTTGGATGAACAAAAACTGATGGAGGCCACTAAAGCATGGGGCTCATAATCTGTTAAACAGCTAGAACTGGGCAGCTGGAGTCTACTGTAAGAGACTATGTATTCAGGATGAAATATGGCTACATATCTGGAGTCCGCTGTAAGAGACTAAAGGAAGCGAAACAGCGGACTCTAACACAAAGTCTAGAGTGAGAAACAATGCAAAACAAACTCGCCACAATGTGGCTGAGAATACTAAATAGAGTAACCTACTAAAGTGTCCCAAATGTGCAATCACAAAGCTAACAGGTTTCACACGAATAGGCAGTACAAAGTGATACTGCAAATAGTCGTCGATGAATGTCACCCAGTATGGATAGTCAGAAAATGTGCAATAGGGGACCTCATGGACATCTGAGTGCACAAGTTTGAGAGGCCTGGAGGCGTGAGATTGTGAGAAAGGGAATGGATTGGTATGCATCTTGCCAGCCAGACATGGTTTGCAGATAGGATCAGGCAATGCCTTGCTCTCAAGCTTCATCCCAGTGATGAGGTTGCGCTCACAGACTGATTTGATGTCAGCACTATTGTGGTGAGCAAATCAGCGATGCCAGAGTGATAGGTCAAGTGGGGCAGTGGTCGCAGTATGTGCATACTCAGTTGCAGGCTCTGTGGTATCATTGAGAAACACGGCATTGTTGCTGTCAATGGTCGTCACAAACAATGGCGGTCCAGGTGGGCAAGAGAATGACAAACAAGTTGCATTAATATGCACAACAAACAATGCATGGTGAGTCAGGCATAGGACAGCAAGCTGTTGCAAAGATCAGGGACATGTAGCACATTCATGAACTTGACCACTTGGACACTCTTTCTATCTATCACTGGCTGAAAGACCACAGACCCAATGCCAGCAGAGTATATGACAGTGTTGTCTGCAAGTTTGATAGGGACGCATTTTGGGATGTAGTTTCACAACCAGTGTTGATGGGGCATCATATGAGAAGTGGCATCCGAGTCTGCATTCCATTCATGGTCAGCATCAAGTTGGAGTGGGCAGAAGGGGTCAGAGGGATGAGTGGAACAAAGACTTGCATTGCTGGCCTGCTCCACGACCTCCTGGAATTCTGATGTGAGCGACGAATTGCCAGCCTGAGGCTGGTCACCCTTCTTCTCCCTGTTTTGGTTTGCCCTATAGTATTGTTTTGCACACTGGAGTGAATGGTACCTGCACTGACAGTGCCCTGGCTTCTCACAAAATGAGCAGGGCAAGCTTGGTGGGCATGCACACCCTGATGATGCAGAGAGCACAGAGGTGGTAGGAGTGGCTTCTGAGTGAGGGTGACGGTTGATTTCCTCTGTCTGGAATGCAGCTTTGACCTTGTCCTTGTTAAGGTTCATGAGCAGGGTGAGTGAGAACACAAAGTGCGAGTACTCTGGACCAAGGGCCCGAATCATTGCCATACAAGTCAGCTCAGCATCCAAATTCTTGAGGGTGAAAGATGAGCTCCAGAGGTCCTGGATTCACAACATAGCCTCCTCGACTCGTGCTGCCAGAGCTGGCAGAGACTCCTCTGGTCGCTTCCTGATACTAAAGAATGTATCATAGGCAGTGAAATGACTACTGGCCTTCTGCTGCACAAAAACAGCCTTCAATGTTGCTCAGGCAACAGTGGGGTCATCCTGGTCAGCCTGGATATGGATGCATTGTTCTGGAATGATGTTCAGCATGAGTTTGCCTGCTGCTTTGTCCTGCTTGACATTCCAAGCAGTCTGGTCAGCACCAGGAGTTGAGGGTCGAACCTCCTTTCCATCAACAAGTCTCCAAAGGCTCTTGGAGCACAGCAAGGCCTTCATTTCTTTGCTCCATGTAACATAGTTGGAGCCATTGAGAGGCTGGATGCAAGTGGTGTGGTGTTGTTGGTCCAAGGACATATTCGCTGAGGCAGGAAGGATGGGGAAGATGAAGCAAGAGCAGAGAAGTGAAGCAAGCTGGTTTGGCGAAAATTTCCTGAAGTGATGGGATGTGGTTGTAGTGACTAGAGCACAGGGCTCATAACCTGTTAGACAGCTGGGATCGCTCAGCTGGAGTCTGGTGTCAGAAACTGGATTGTGCAACAGCTAGCTATACATACCTGGAGTCTGGTGTCAGAAACTGAAGGAGTGAAGACACCAGACTCCAAAAATAACACAGAGGCAAATAACACAAACAAATATCAGCCACAGTGTGGCTGACCATCTAAATAGGATAAATGTAGCCAAAATGCACAAAGTGCACAATCATATATCCAACAGAGTTGCATGCAGTCAAGCCACAATATGTAATCAACTCAACTCAGCTTGCCAAGTTGCAACTACCAACTTCAAGTTGGCTGTAGTTGATGAGTCATCAACTCGGAGCAAACATACTTGTACAAAGAATAATATAGCATTCATGAATAATACAACTAATTTAAACTTGTCCTCATCTCCTCATCCACAGAATTATCATATTGTCCAGTCATTCATAGCCTCAAGGAGCTCTACATTGGTTTGGGCATCAGTATCCCCATCTCAGTTGCCCTCAGCACCCACTAATTTAAACATGAGTGAGAATGGTTGGGTGACGGGAGGTGCTTGAGGAGTGGTGCTGCTGCTAGAAACAGTGAGATTGACTTCAATCAAAGCAAATGTCTGGTACATGACACATGAACATCAGTAATTACCAGAGCTCATGGGTCTTCATCCTCATTCTATACTTCTGTGATGATAGGATGGCTTATCATCATCAGTCTACAATGTGGTGATGGCAGATGGCAATAGTGGTTCCTGTCAGGAATTACCAGTATGAGAGGGGTGTGAAGGTGAAGGTGCAAGAGATGACTGGTTTCAATCACACTGTCCTTGGAAATGAAGGATGGCATTTGTGATGCATGTCCAATGAGCTGCATGCCCCTCCCCATTCAACCCACCCCATCTTTTTTCAACACTAGTCACATACTGTGCCACATCCCTTGGGTCTGAGTCCCTACTTCTCCATGCACTTGCTGTCCTTGTAACACCTGACCATGCTACACTAGCAACATATGTGCTGCCCCTGGTATTCATGAGGGAGTAGCATATATGATGGAGAACTGTGGTCCATGCAGGTATCATGGCAGACAAGGGCATTGTTGTGATTGGTGTGAGTGGAGGTGGTGTAGTATTGGTCATGAGGGGCGGCATAGGGAGAGATCCTGATCCATTGATCACTGCAATGACATCAGTGCAGCATGCCATGTGATGCAATGGGATAAAATTATGCATTAAGACTAGCAGTCAATTTGGACTTGCCCTTCTTTGCCAGTGCACCTGTGACTGGTAGTGCAAAGATGTGCATTTGATATATCTGTTGTTCACCTGGTTGTTCAAGAGGACCAGGCATAGACCCTGAGACATGGTTGATGATGGGACACTGGCTGTTGGATGTTGGGGCATGGTTTTGGTACTAATGGTGTATGATAATGGCACATGGGGACTGGGGCTCACTATGGGGATGGCAATTGTCAGTTGATGCCTTGAGAATCATCACATCAAGGGAGAGAGAGGAGCGAGAGAGCAAACTCAAATATAGGTAGGCATTGGAGTGACATGGAGGGGGTGTGAGGGTGGACTGGTGGGCAAGACCTAGAGACAGGAGATGGAAGTGATGGTGGACATCAATGTCCAGGGTTCAACTGTGTGGGTGGGACTGAGGGAGTGAGATCAGAAGCTGGATGGGTATAGCACATATGCTCTTGTATTCATGCTCATTGTGGGGGACTGGCCAGCTGTGAGTAGGTGGACATTGTCAAAGCTGCACCAGAAACATGTAGTTTGTACAGGATGCACCAACTCTAGGACACAAAGTCAAGAGTGGCCAACATGGATGATGGAGAGTATGAAACTTTGAGTATCATCAATGACTTGTGCTCGTTGTGGGGGGTTGGCTGGCTGCAAGGAGGTAGGCATCATTGAAGCTGCTCAAGCAGGGCCAGATGAGTGAGGTGGCCTGTCACACACCTGGTGCACAGAAGACAGTTGAAGGTGACCCAGAGAATGAGTAAAAACAGAGATCAATGCAACCCAGAGACACATAGTCTGTATGGAGTTTGTCAATTCTTGGATATGAAGTTGAAAATGGCCAGCACAAGAAGCATGAAACCCCAAGTGTCATCAGTGACTTGTGCTTGTTGCAGGGGGTTGGCTGACTGTGAGGTAGGTGTTGTCAAAGCTGTCCAGGCAGGGCCAGACAAGCAAGGTAGCCTGTCATGCACCTGGTGCATGGAAAACAATTGAAGGTGACCCAGACAACAAGTAATGACAAAGATCAATGCAACACAGAGATGTGTAGTCTGTATAGGGTTTACCAACTCTTGGATACAAAGTCAAGAATGGCTGACACAGAGAGCACAAAACTCTGAGTGTCATGACTTGTCATGGGTGCTGGGAAGGGTTGGATGAGCAAGGTGGCCTGTCATGTACCTAGTACACATGCATGGAATTGTCTCTCCATTGCAGAAGGGATGGCTGTGTAGAAGGGAGGGATGTTGGGACCTTGCTCAAAGAAGCTAGGTGGAGTGTGGCAGGACAGGGCAGCACCAGCCCAGGAAGTATACCATTGTTATCCAAGTGTGGAGTCAGATGGACTGGATGGACTCCTAGATATTATAGGTCATTGAAGTTCCCATGGTCTATGGTCCATGACTCCAGCTTCCACAATGTTACACTTCCTAGCATCTATGACAACTTATGACACTCAGAGTTTCATGCTCTCTGTGCTGGCCATTCTCAACTTTGCATTCAGACTGAGTGTCTGAAAGGCTTGTGTTTTCCAAGCTACTTGTATCAACCATCATCATGTGCCTTGGCCACTTGCACCAACCTTCTCCAATTCACTCCATAGGCACATTCCTTTCAATGATGTCCACACCTTCTGCTCTACCAGTTCTCAATCCTACCCCTGCTTTTGAGTTGGTGGGTCTCACTCCAGAGGTCAGCATTCTGGTCTCCAGGCCTAATATCCATTTGTGCTGACTGGATGTATTTAAACATTTGGATTTAGAATTTGATGCTCACAATGCATACAGTATATCCTCTCCCATCACCCTCCTCTTGCAATCACCTCACCCAACTGTGGTTAGATACCCAAACCTTTCCTTTTTGGCAGTGAGTCTGTGCAGGCAAGGGCAGACAGCCATTTTGGTGAAGTCAATATCTTCCAGTGGCCACAGCTATTCTGCAACCATTTCTCATGGTTGATCACAGTTCAATGAAATGTGGGTATGAAACCTGAGTTGTGTTGGGCTTGGTATGATGTAAAGCCAGAAGACTTTGAGCAAATGCACAGCATGTCATTACCTGTTGGGTTTCTCAAGAAGGAGCAACTGGATGGTCTTGGTTCACTCATCAATGCAATGAAGAAGTGCTATGCTGGGTACAAGAGAGCTGGAGGTTTGGATCACCCTGGAGACCAGGATCTCAAGCTCATGCAGTGTATGTGGTCTGCCTTGAATCACTTGGAGCACTTCCCACTATCATGGTGCAACATCGTGGTTTGTATCATAAGGTACCAACACTCTGTTCTTGAGACAATTGCATATTTTGACTTTCACCAAATCATACTTCCCTGATTCAAGAAACTGACATTTCCTTACCATGAGCTCAATCAGTTTTGGATGAGCATGTTCACATTTGACTACCAAATCATCAAGATACTGTTCCACAGTGGTGTTCCTGTTTGGTTCATTTGACCAGATGATTCCATTACTGCCTCAACAATTATCAATGAGATAGCTGACCCCACTTCCCCTACTGGCATTGTATGGAGAATGTGCATTGATCCCATTAGCAATGCTCCTAGGTCTTTCCCTGTTTGCTATACCAACAATGATGTCTTCGTGTGTCAGATGGCTAATCATATGCACTGCAAGAGTGAGGACATGGAGGCTTTCCATGTCTTCATAGACATCCAACAGTCATCACTGCACTCCAGGAGTTGACCACTAATCTTTGACTGGCAATGCCTTCACCTCCTCCCAATACCATCATCCAACAAGCAAGGCAAGATCACCACAAAGAGCAAATAAGGAGTACTGGCCCATGTGAGTATTATTTTGTTTTCATTAAGTTGGATTTCTGACACATTATTCTTCACAGATCAAGTTCCTTGCAGAGTGGATGTTTCTCTACTGAACTGGAGTAAGTGGAATGACTTGCAGTACCCTCTCCTTCCTCTCTGCCATGTTCACTGGGCAGACACTCTCACTAGTTGCCAGACAGCTCACAAAGGTAATCTACCATACCCAATGGATGGTGGATACCAATTCCCTGAGCCTATGATGTTTGTAACTGCAGGGTTGCTTGAGACCCACAGGCATTACCTAGTCAATTGGCTGGTCTTGCATCCTTTATGGTTGGGAGTCATTGCTCAGAGGCTGACAATGAAGGGGCACTTACCAAAACACTGGTGAGAATTCTTGAACAGTCACCTGGAGGGCACAAAGGTTGCTACCTCTTCTACCATCACATGCACATCTTAGACCCAAACCATTGTGCTCAACTTTTTCAATGATTTGCTACCAAACATTGACCACACAATGTCATCATGGGCTGGTGATAACATGATCTTGTTTTGTGGGTGAGAAGTTCCTCTTACAGCTGGAACCAAGCTGCCACAAGATTTGGTGAAGAACATTTTGTGGGAACTGACAGAGTTGTAATTCCATGCTGATCTCCTGGCTCTTGACAAACACATTGTTCCCAAGCTGTGAGATGGGAATATTGCTAGGATCAAGCTATACAAGAGTATCTTCACATCTGTGGTGATTGGGGACAGTTGGGACAGACTATTGCTGACAGAGAATGTTGGATTGAACCACCCTGACATCCAAGCAGACACATTTCTGTCATCTATCAATGCCCTTTGTCTTCTGATGTTGCACTGGCCAGGGTAGAAGCCTCATGTCCTGATGGAACCCATCATGTCATCAATGTTGGATGGTAATCTGAGGGTTAGGATCTTGAAGGTGATGTTGTTTTACATTTCCACTTTCTTTGCCATGAGTGGTTGACTGCCTGTAGTTCCTCATTTGCTTGTTGGAGGTTGATTGTCATCTGCAATTCCACTATCACTTTCATATAACACCATACATTCTTATCATTTCCCTCTCTCCTCCTGCTATACCTACCCTTCCTGTATCACATGTGTTCTCTATTTATTGTGTCACATCAAATAATAGGGTGTGTTCTGTCTTCATATTTGTCACTGTGAGTACTGAGTGGAACTGTATGTCTCACACAAATCATCTTTTACTGACTCCACACATTGTAGCCATTATTTACCTTTCTCTTATCCAGATCTGCCACTTGCTACCTTGTAGGATTGCACATCCATCATGGTAACCACTCAGAGACTTTGTGACTCTAGTGATGCAGTCTTGACTCTGTGTCTAGGTTGCACAATGAGCAGGTCTTGTAGTCATATGTCTCATGCACTTCATCTTCTACTGACTTTGCACATTGCAGCCATCATTTACTCATCTCTTATCCAGATCTGCCACTTACTACCTTGTAGGATTGCACATCCATCACAGTAACCACTCAGAGACTTCATGTCTCTAGTGGTGCAGCCTTGACTCTGTGTCTAGGCTGCATGATAAGTGGACCTCATAGTCCACTAGGCAGTCTTGCTCCCCTTTGGCTATGGCTCCCACTCTAGCTTTGCAATTTCACTTAATGGTTGGCCCATGGTTGCTCTTTGCTGGATTACACAGTTTTAGAGGTGTGGACCTGGTGCTATATTATTTCCAGAAGCATCTGCATGTCAGTAATCCTACATACCCCATATTTTGCCTTACACACTTCTTCATATTGATCCCTAGATACTCAGTTCATGGTTCAATCCACTGCACATTCATTTTCCCATCAAGGCATGTGTGGTGAGGCTTCCTTTAAAAACATCACATCAAGGGTCAGGGATTGAAGGTGAGGACATGTTGAGGATTTGAACCACATTTCACCTGACAAATTGAATCACAGACCCACACTTTATCCACACTTTGGCAGCAGGTCTTTGCTATATATAATGGAAGTCTCCTTCACAATTTATGTTACTGCAACATTGATTGACTTCCAATGGCTTGTGCTCATTGTCTCCCTCACTGCTTTATCCAATCAGGTGACAAAGCTGAAGATGCAAACCCAATTGTACCAGCAGACCTGCCAACTCTATTGCCACTAGCAATAGAAAGGCCTCACAACCCTTGTCAATGCTGCCCTGCAAATTTGGTTGACCAAGAGTTTGAATACATTGATCTCAAAGCATACTCTAAGGTTGACAATGATGAAGACCCCAAGGAATCCCCCATTCCTCATGCAAGGGCACCTTGTCCTGCAGCCCAGCCCATGCTAGACATGCTGAGCTCCACTAGTAACACAGTTGACCCTCTTGAGTCCATCCAGTCAACTGAACAACATGCCCCTGACATCTACCATTTCTTTGAGAAATGCAAAAACAAACAGTCAACATGTATTCTTTGCAAGTAAGTAGTCAAATATATACATCAATCACAGTTGATGATGGCTAATGATCATTGATTAATGTAGAGACTTGAAAGTGGCTGACCTAGATAAGTTCCCTAACCATAATTTTGTCTATAAACCCAAAACAGGAAATACTGCCATTTGAGCACACATTGAGAAATACCATCTTGTCCAATACATTGAACTAGTTGAGAAGAACCCCAAGTGGACAGTCTTTATCAAGGATGTCTCTACTGCTACTAAGATGAGCTACTTGTACCAGGCTTTGCATGATGCTCTCAAACAGTCTAGAGTTACCATTCATAGTTTACTGCCTCCTGTTATGCTCTCACTAGATGGCCTTCACCCAAGCTTGCAGAAATCCCTAGTAGATGGCTTACCAGAATACTTGCCATTGACTTTCACATGTTTTCTCATTAGATTCATTGTTGTTGATGACCAGGTATGTGATTCAAGAATCAACCTGTTACAATTCCTTTTGGTCTACCCCAGGTGGCATCCTCATTTGCCCACTCCTCATCCTCATCTGTGTTTCCATCTTGTTACTTAGATGATTCATTTCCCCCATTCAGCCCAGGAGATGTGGTAATCCCTCTCAATGAGGAAACCTTACCATCATATCTCGATCTCCTAACCATCCTGTAAGCTGAGCTTCCATATTTGTACAATAGGTGCTACACTTCCACATTGGGATGTTACCACTCCCACAGTGTATCTCTCATTACACCACATTTCCCCATTCCCATATTGAGTAACTCCAACTACCATAGATGATACTACTGCATCCTCTTGGTACAGCAATGCTCAAGTATTTATATGAACCCATGTACTATACCATTCCTCAGCTAGTTCTATGCAATCTATGCCTAGTTGCTAGCCATCCACAAGTCCTACCTAAGGGAAGGATAGTGAGACCAGACCTCTATTAGTCTTGCACTACTATCAAAGTGTGCTTGACAGCTAGGACTACATGTACACATAACAAAAGAACTAGCTTGTCCTTTGACCCCTGCTACTAGGCAGTAGGGTCCAAACCCCTGACATCATGTCATACCACATGCCTAGGGAGTTGGAAGAATATGAAGAAGTGTTCTATACTGAAGATGAAGGGACCCCATCCCAGATTAACCAACCCCTATCCTATAAGAACCCCTATCAGAGTGCTTTGCCAATATTGCAAAGGATTGCAGGAAGACCTTCTCCTGCCACAAACCCCACATGAAGGAGAAGACCTTCCTCCTCATTGTTAGCCCTGGTACAACCAGCTGCCCCCATAGTAGTCACAGAAGAACTGCCTCATCCCTCACCATTGCCCTCTCTCCAAATACGAATCTGACCCCCCGCCTCAGACCCCTCTGATAGTGACAAAGAAATGGTCAACATAACCCAAGGAAATAAAGATGAAAAGAAAGGAGAACTCCATGCAGCTCTCCCTGGCAATTTCTCTGGGCAGAAAGAGGATGTCAAGCGATGGATCATGTCAATGAATGCCTATTTTGCAATCAATGATCACATCCATAAAAAAGATGAATCCACAATGATCCTCACATGTCTAAACAAACTCATAAAAGGTCAAAGTGCAGCATTTGCAGAAAGTTGGTATAACAAAGCGCCAGACTCTACATATGATGACTTCGTAGCCACCTTTCATGCAGTGTTCATTCCATCAGGGGTTAAGGAACAGACTAGGAATGCCATCTATGACCTCAAACAGAGTGATTTCCCTGACCCTGAAGAAAGGAATGTTCCCCAACAACTTAAAAGGGGAAGTTTTGATTCCTATGTCACAGCACTCAAATTACAGGTGTATTGAAGTGGGCTAGAGGAGGAACATGATGACATCCTTATTGATGTCCTCCACAGAGGGGTAGATGGAAAGTTGGCCAATGCTATGGCTACCTTAAATCTCCAGCCAGACAGCTGGAAAGATTGGATCAAGCAAGCCCATACCTTTGACAAGAACTTCAGAAGGTTGAAGAAGATCAGGGAATGAACTCACTATATCCTGTTTGCCTCTTCTACCACCTCCAGATCTACCCCTGTCTGAGATCCAAATGCTATGGACATTGACTCGGTCAGCTTAACCCCTATGGAAAGGGCT
>JBBPMG010000945.1:0-11115 GCA_038090195.1 Boletellus deceptivus | reverse complement strand
AAGACTTGCGAGGACTACTTCGAGATGCAGGGTGTGATTGAACAGATGTCAGCGCTCCCGTCCTGGGGTAATGCTCGGGATGTGAAGACGCTCGGGAGGAAGCTGACTCGGGAGGCATTGGCGAACTCGGACTCGCTGTCAGCGGAAGAGGTGGTAGGGGTTATGAGGACGATGTTAAAGGAGCACTTAGACCGGCAAAACACGGCACGCAGCGTGGCCGCCTCGACGACCATGCCTACAGCAAGCATGAGTGGACCAGCGCCACCGCCTCCTTCCATATCTACATCTACGAATCAGGCAACCAAACGTGCCCCGCCGCCGCCTCCACCGTCCTCGCCTCCGAATCAGCCACCCAAACAAACTGGAGCGAAGAATAAACAACGGTCCAAGCGCCCTACGCATGCCAAGGCAGAAAGTGGGGGGCAACCTTCCAACCAGAAAGTCGCGCAGCGTGACGCCGGTGTGTCGGATGCTATCTGGAACCAACTCCAGGCAGACATCAAGGCGGAAGAGGAGGCGAAGAGACTAGCGGCAGAAGAGGAACAACGCCTCAAAGACGAAGTCGAAAGGGGCGAGAAACGGAAGCGAGAAGCAGAAAATCGAGCGGAAAGGCTAAAGCAAGCGATGGCTGCAGCCAAGGGCAATATAGAAAAGCAGCGCGAACTTGAACGTCAGCTCGAGGAAGCGAGGCGTCGGGAAGCGGAGGTGCGGGCAGCGAGGGAACGGGCTATGGCTGCATTGAAAAAGAAACAGGCAGAAGAAGAGGAGAAGAGACGAAAAGCGATGGAGATGCAGCGAAAGCTTGATTACATGGGCCTTTGTCCTATGGGATATCAATGGATACGGCAGGAAGGTGGATATAGGTGTGCGGGAGGCTCGCATTATATCTCACATGGCGAACTGGGGACGTACTGAAAGCAGCCGTACTAGCATTGTACAATGGGTGGGAGGTTGAGGCAGAGCAAATGTGTATGCTCTTGTCGACGCGATTGCTTCGCAGCATCATTGTTGATATCTAATTCTCTGGAATAGCCAGGAGTGCAAAGCCCGTCTCCCCCAGGCCCAGCAGAGAGGACAATACTGACTGGCAACTCGCAGTACACAGCAGCGGAGACGGAAATGTTACCACGACATTTACACCGGCATCCCTCTGGCACACCAACCACTTGACGGATCCATTCATCCTGGGTGCAGGATTTCAAGTAAGGATTTTCCCTGCCTTTTGATACACGTTCTCTCACACATACTGCAAAAGAATGGCAGGAATTGTTCTTCTTGAATTCGAATATTTTGCCAATCCCCGACGGGGCAGCACTAAAAGGTAGGTGGCTTGGCAGCACTACAATTGACATCCGCTCGAATACGACCGAGCCTCGTTTCTCATACCAGTATGTTTTTATTTTGCGTTGTCTCTGGGGTTTAAGTTGATGCTCACGGCTTTGCACAACGCTCAGCCTAGCGTGAAGTCATCCGGGCTCAACTTTTCGTCGACAAGTTCTCACCAACCTGGTGATAAAGGCTTGGGCGATTTGGACCGGCGTTTAATCGCTCCACTTCCCATGCATCTAGCGCTTTCGAATTCTAGTCGTACTCCCAAGTTGAAAAAGCGATTTCTCGATGTCCTCTCCGGCCATGTCAAACTGGATCCTCGTGGGGCTACCCTTTTTCTAGAAGGACTCTGTGCTCAGGATGATCCGGTGGTGTGCTTGCACGCAATCACTGGCAGTGCTCACGGTCTTTCCTCCACACAGAGGGCGATGCAATTCGATCTATCTGCCGAGTTCATGAATGGATTGGGCTCGACCGTATTGGATTATCTCCTTCGAGCTTCTGATAGCGGTGGCAGTGTCTTCGACAACTTGTTGTTCCATCTAGTAGAACCTCCAGTCTTTTGGGGTGCTCTTGTCTGTGCCTTCCAACAGGGCGTGTTGACTGAACACGCCCAACTTGTTTTCGCCAAAGTACTCTCCCGACTGCTGATTGTACAAGACCGAGACAAGTCCCCCTATCAGGCTATTGCGGCTCAGCCATTCATACAGGACAGTCTTGTTGCATCGTCCCAGCACGAGATTAGAGAAGTCGGACATCTCATCAAACACATCCTCTCTAGCGCCAACGTGGTGAAGTTGACCAGCATTCTTGATGGTCCAGGGGGGCGCCACGACAACGATTTTGCTGATTATCGTGACATCGCTATTCTCCCTACTGCCGACGAGATCTTGTGCCGAAAACCTCCCTTCCTTCGTGCGGCATTCCATGATGAGTGCAGTACATCAGAGGATCTAGTCGAGGGTTATTTGGACAATAGTTTTCGGATGCTCCGCGAAGACATGGTCTTTGACATCCGCAAGGAGGTCGAGGTAGCTTTACGGAAGAAGGAAAAGCGTTCTAGTCCTCATGTTGTCGAGAACGTATTCCTCATAGGTGTCTACACCGGCTCGGACGATGATTATCGGTCTCGCTGGGGTGTCAGGCTACAATGTGGTGCCAACTTTGGCCAGCTCAGGAGCATTTCTGACCGGATCAAACGAGAAGACCACCTCAAGCGCGACCCCCATGGTATTAAAAAAATGAGGCACCAGTCCCTCGTCTGTCTCGTCGCCGGTCAAGATATCATCAGCATTGGGACAGTGAATCGTGTGGAAGAACTTCTTGCCTGCTCGCCTCCTGTGATTGTCGTTCAGTTTGATGGCGCTGTCAACGCACAACGAACTCTCAGTATGCTTTGCTCTGCGACGAATGTACGACTCATCCAACTTGATGCTGCTGTGTTCTCTTTTGAGCCAGTGCTCACTGCACTGCAAAAGATGGATTCTGTTCCACTTGATGAAGAAATATTGCATTGGCGCCCAGAGATGCCCATTGCATCTGTGCGAAATGTGCCATGCGTTACCAAGAAGGTTACAGATTTTCCCATCAACCTAAGCGGCCTATTGAAACTCTCCAAGCCCATCTCTCTCGATGAGTCCCAGGCGAAGTCCCTGATCGCAGGCCTTACGAGGCGTGTGTCGTTGATCCAAGGACCTCCAGGTGAATGCTGTCGTATTCTGGCACCCAGAGTTACGAGTCTGACCGTGCCAAAGGTACCGGGAAATCGTTCATAGGCACCATTCTTACAAAGGCGATATACAGAAGGACAAATCAGACTATCCTTGTCGTTTGCTATACAAACCATGCGCTGGATCAGTTCCTCGGAGATCTCCTCAGCTATGGTGTTCCTGCGGCATCCATGGTGCGCCTCGGGGGCCGTCCAAGCCAGTCTATGGAGCATCTTTCTCTCCGCAACCAGCCACGCTATGGCCGTTTTCGATATGGATGGGACAGTATCAACAAGTTGAGAGCAGATGCCACTGGCCAGAAGAACAAGCTGCGATCACTCTTTCGTGAACTGTGGTGCGATGATGCCGACTTGCTCGGCTACCTAGGGCGAGAGCACCGCGAATTCTTTGAGGCGTTCCGTGTGCTACGTCCAACGGAAGATGGAATGGCAATCATTGGGGGAAAGGGACATGCAGTCGATGATAGGTATCTCTTCTCACGGTGGGAACGCGGCCTAGGTGCTGGTGTGTTGAGTGGCGAGCCTCATGTCCGAGCGTCAGCTCGGATCTGGGCTATGGGCCACTCAGCCCGTCAGCAGCTGCTAGCAACCTGGCGGCATGAACGTGCTACCAAGGTCGCTGAGTCGATATGCGAAGCTGGCGAAGCACTCAATGAAGCGCAGGATGCCATCAAGCGGGAGTTTGGAGCGTCCACCATTGCAGTATTGCAGCAGAAGCGGATCATCGCCTGCACGACCACGGGGGCGGCGCTCTATGCTGAGGAAATCAAGGCAGTTGGTCCCGAGTTTTTCTTGGTGGAAGAGGCGGGTGAGATTCTCGAAGCCCACATCCTCACTGCGTTGTCCGATGAGGTCGAGCAGATGGTTCTCATCGGCGATCACAAGTATGTACACCAAGTTATCTCTACCAGATTTCTTGCTGATAGTCCCCCCTTCCATTCCGCCCATGTAGACAGCTACGCCCCAAAGTCAACAACTATCAGTTGGCTGTGGAGAGGGGTGAAGGGTTCGATTTGAACCGATCACTTTTCGAACGTCTCGTCCTCAGGGGTTACCCTCATGAAACACTTTCGACTCAACACCGGATGCGCCCTGAAATCTCGGCCCTTATTCGTGAGCTTACTTATCCTGAGCTCATTGATGCCCCCTCGACTCGTGAGAGGCCCGATATTCAGGGCGTACAATCCAACATCATCTTTGTGGACCATACCCGTCCTGAAGATGACAACACGCTCTTCACGGACCGAGCCGATGGGGGGACCAAATCATCAAAGCAAAACGCCTATGAAGTACAGATGGTGCTCAAGATTGTCTGCTACCTTACCCAACAGGGTTACAAGAGCGAGGACATCGTCATTCTTACACCATATCTTGGCCAGCTTCACCGGCTACGTGACGCTTTGAAGGCCGACAACGAGTTAGTCTTCAATGAATTGGACTCTTCAGACCTTGCGCATGCTAGCTGGGCTGATTTTTTTATACTGCCTGAACAAAAAGCCAAGAAAGGTCGTATTCGTCTGGCTACGATAGGTAAGCTGGTCTGATCCTGTACTCTCGAGTTGTGCTCAATGGCATGCGACAAAGACAACTATCAAGGCGAGGAAAGCGACATTGTGATCGTGAGCCTGACGCGGTCGAACAACTCAGGCTCGATCGGGTTCATGCACTCTCCGGAGCGCCTCAACGTCCTCCTCTCACGTGCACGGAACGGGCTCATCCTGATCGGCAACGCGCAGACATTTCTGCATTCCAGGAAAGGGGGCGCACTCTGGAGGCGCCTATTTGACCTCCTTGAGCGTGGCGGGTACGTCTATCAGGGGTTCCCTGCCAAGTGCACGAGACACCCTGACCACGTCCGCTTGCTCACTCACGCGGTGGATTTCGATCGCTTCTGTCCAGAAGGCGGGTGCACGAATCCATGGTGAGTCTAGTTTGCGTTGGTCCAACGCCTTTTTTTTTGGTCTGCCATCTCCATGCAATACTATATGTGCGCTGGTGGCTCCATGCTGATGCATTCCTTCCCTTTCCTATTCCTTGCAAGTGGATTCACGCTCGCGTGTGGGCACATGTGTCCGAGGAGATGCCATCCGTCCTTGTCGTCTGTGAACACAACGCATGACGCCACACGATGTATGCATATACTATGTAGGACATCCGATCTGCCGACATCTGCTATCAAACATTTGGCAGAGACTAAACGGCCGGAGGAGGCCACTCAGCAGCAGCAACAACAGAAGCACGACAAGGGGGAGATGGTGCATCGGCAGCAGATAGGCGAACCAGGGCCCTGGCTGCAAGCCAAGGAGGAAGGGCCTAGCGCTGAGAAAGAGTGTGGGCTATGGGAACAACAGAGGCAAGATGAGGGACAGGAGGAACCCACGAAGCAGAAGGGGGATGAACGTGATAAACAGGAGCAAAAACATGGACAGAAACGGACAAGAGAGGATGAGGATGAGGACAGGGAATGCGGGGAGAGGAAAAAGAGACGAGAAGACGAGAAGGAGAAGCAATGAGAGGAAAGGAAGAAGAGGGGCGAAAGGAAGAAAAGAAAAGGTAACAAGATGGAGCGACCCCAGGAGAGTACCCGGCTCGGGCAGTGCAAGAACGTGAAAGATGACATTGTATTGTAGCGATGCAGACTGCGAATCCCATGCAAAAATATGTATTCATACTCACTGGCAATTCTTAGACAGAGGCAGGATCGACACACAGTTCATATCATCCCTCGTCCCCAATTCATGGCACAAAACGGACCTCAAATTCCAGTCGTCCATTGCCCTTTGGGGTAGATTAGTGTTCCCGGACGCCAAATGACAGAAAAGGAGCATGAACCTGATGAACGCCGAACGGTTAGCAGTGTGTTCTCAAGCACGTTCTTCATGGAAGTAGACAGGATGATAACGTCAATGATGCACGGGTTCACTAGAGAACCTAAATGAAAAGAGGGAACACGGGACATTTTGCCAAGGGTAGGACTAGCTGTCTTCGTCGATCCAGTATCAAGAGTCAAAAATTTCAGGATTGAGCAATACGAGCTAATAGCCCTGGTTTGTCTATAATATCAGCCTCCCTGTTTCACAAGTCATCTAGGGGAGAAAGAGCCACACCGTTGATTCCCTCGTACATGCTGCGGGCTACCAGTGGTTGAGCGTAGAGCTAGCGCTGGTGAACAGCCTTAAATAAGTTGATCATGAACGCAGAGAGAAGGACTCGGATTGCTTCATGTGGCTGGCATGACGATAATTTATCTGCCCCAACTCGAAGGCCACCACATAGCCTGAGCTCGAGTGCCAGTGGAAGCGGGCACCCTTCCTCTGGTGCTCACCAGTGTTTCTTGCAACCCAGGATGGTCTGCACAACGACACCCGACACACAAGGGCAGTCGTAAGCGATACGCTCGAGACAATGTGCATGTGTGTGAGGCTTGCGTGAGTGTGGGCAGGCACGTAGCCAGTAACGGTACATGGGAGCCCCGCCAGTGATACGTTCCTAACTTCCTGGCTCTCATACCACGATCCGCAAACACTCCTCTCCACATCGCTTTGGTTAACCCATTCTTTCACCAATGCGACATGAGCCAAGGTCGTACCAGCCAACTTAACAGACGCTTCAATGATGTCCTACACGATAGAGTCCCCATAGGCTCACGTAACTTTCACCTCTTCCTCGAAGGGCTGTGTGCCCAGGAGGACCCCGCAAAATGTGTGGATGGCCTTATTTCAACTCCCAAGGGGTTGCATTCCATTAGAGAGGCAATGCGGTTCGATCTCTCTCCGTCGTTCTTCAATGGCCTTGCTGCCAGCACCCTCGAATACTTACTGCGCACCGAACACCTTGGTGGAGGCGTACTGGATCACATCTTGTTCACTATCGTGGACCCTCCCATCTTCTGGTCAGCATTTGCACGGGAATTCGAGGGCGGGTCATTGATGGAGAAAGCTCAGCTCGTCTTCGCAAAGCTGTTGGATAGGTTGATTTCTCTCAAGGACAGAGATGCTACCCCGTATAGACAGCTCGCCTCCCAGCCATCTATCTTCAACAGGTTGTTTGAATCTTCCGAATACGAAGTGCGGCAGATTGCCCATCACATCAAACATATCCTTGCTGCCTTTGCCTCTGGCAGTACCCCCGGTGGTCCTGGCGGCCCGGGGGGCCGGCATGATAACGACTTTGCAAATTTCCGTGACATCGCCATCTTACCCACAGCAGATGAAATTCTCAGCAAAGATCCCCCCTTCATCCGGCCTGCCGCTCTCTTGGACGACCCAGAGGGATCCGACAGTCGCGTTGCGGATTATTTAGACAACGCATTTCGCATGCTCCGGGAAGATATGATGTATGAAATGCGCGAAGAGCTTCAAATCGCACTGAAAAGGAAGCCTGGGCGGCACCGTGGCCTTCACATCGATGGGCTCTCCGTGGTCGATGTGTACACTGGCTCGTCAGATAGATCGTCTCGTTGGGGACTCGTCTTTCGATGTCACCATGACTTCCCACAGTTCCGGTGGTTGAAGGAAGTCAACGGTAGGAAAAAATTCCTTTTGGAGGACCCTGTTGGATTCAAGATCTTGCGAAATCAATCGCTCGCATGCATTATCGTAGATGAACAAATTGCTTGTTTTGCCACTGTTCTCCGAGTGGAGGATTTACTTGCTAGGAACCCTCCAGAGATTGTCCTTCAGCTAGAGGGCGAAGCCAGCACTTCGAAGGCACTTCTCCACTTACGCGTTGCCAAGCATATCCAGCTGCTTCAGATTGATACCTCCTTGTTCGCATACGAGCCTATTCTCAAAGCGCTCAAAAATATGCAGCTCGTTCCCCTGTCGGAGGAGTTACTATTTTGGAATGAGGGGCAAACAATTCAATCGCCTTCTACACCAGTTGATGCGGTTGTGCAGGCACTCTCGACGAATCCTTCCGCGGATCTTCAAAGTATTCTTTCACTGTCTAAATCAGTCCAACTCGATAACTCTCAAGCGAATTCTCTACTTGCTGGACTTCATCAGCGCGTAGCGTTGATCCAAGGGCCTCCAGGTGCATATAGCTACTTTTAGCCATTCCTCGTATTGTGCCCTGATTTTGCTTGCGCATGACAGGTACAGGCAAGTCTCTTATTGGCGCTCTTCTGGCTAAAGCAATCCACGATCACACGTCTCAAACGATCCTCGTCGTGTGTTACACCAATCATGCCCTCGACCAGTTCCTCGAAGATCTCATTGGCATTGGCATCGCCACTGGCTCAATCGTCCGTATCGGCGGACGTGCAAGTGCAAGCGTACAGCATCTCACTCTACAGTCCCAGGAACGCACCAAGCACGCGGTCACTAGGGCGGAGTGGACTCTTGAACAGCAGGCAAAGACCAGTTCCGGCTTTCTAGAGGACCGCTTGAACAGCGCCTTCCGAGCGCTTGCAAAACCTGACAGGGCGATCAAGTTCGAAGACATACTCACGCACATAGAGTTCGAAGATCCAGATTATTGGGATGCGTTCCAGGTTCCGTTACCGGCAGATAGATCGTGGGTTGTGAACAGAATGGGGAAGCCTATAATGCCGGATTATCTCATATCGCAATGGTCGAATGGGCGGGATGCCGGTGTGCTCAAGAGTCGCCCTAACGTATGTGCTGCGGCGGCTGTCTGGGACATGAACGTCCCGTCTCGTAAAGCGTTACTTGCCAAGTGGAGAAGTGCGATCACCAAAGAACACGTTACGGATATGTGTAACGTCGGCAGGGATTACAACAGCGTTCAAGACGAACTGGCTCGCAGGTTCAGAGAATCTACGGTGGCCATTCTAAAGCGGAAGAGGATCATCGGATGTACGACCACTGGGGCAGCCAAGTATGCAGAAGATCTTTCTGCAGTCAGCCCGGATGTGCTGCTCGTCGAGGAAGCCGGCGAGATCTTGGAGAGCCACGTCTTGACAGCGATGGGCGCGAAGACACAGCAGATGATTCTCATCGGCGATCACAAGTATGAGTTTCACGCAGCTCACTCATACACTGAATGCTCACTCTCGTCGTAGGCAGCTTCGACCAAAGGTGAACAATTATCAGCTGACGGTGGAGAAAGGAGAGGGGTTCGATCTGAATAGATCCCTCTTTGAGCGCCTCGTGCTGAAGGAATTCCCGCATCAAACGTTGACGACGCAACACCGTATGCGTCCCGAGATCTCTGCGTTCATCCGGGAGTTGACGTACCCGGAGCTGATTGACCACCCGAGCACGCAAGGCAGACCCGACATCCGTGGTGTCCAGTCCAACGTCATCTTTATCAACCATGCGCATCCCGAGGACGAAGAAGCGCGCATCACAGATTTCAAAGACGCGGGTGCTACGTCGTCGAAGCAGAACACATACGAGGCCGAGATGGTCTTCAAGATCGTGCGCTACTTGAAACAACAGGGATACAAGGACGCAGATATGGTGATCCTAACGCCATACTTGGGCCAGCTGTTCAAGCTGCGTGAAGTGTTGAAGAACGATCACAACCCCGTTTTGGGAGACTTGGATGCCAACGATCTGCAAAAGGCTGGATTGGGAGGGCAAGCGGGCTCGGTGGCTACCAAGGCGTACCAGTCCGGGGTAAGGCTGGCAACCATCGGTAAGGGGGTTTCCACAGGACGTAAAACGCGTATGGTATGTTGTCTCACAAGTGTCACAGATAACTACCAGGGAGAGGAGAGCAAGATTGTGATTGGGAGTCTGACACGGTCAAATCCGGAGAACACCATCGGATTCATGAGTTCGCCCGAGCGTCTCAACGTCCTTCTCTCTCGCGCACGGGACGGGCTGATTCTGATCGGGGATGCACACACGTTCCTGAAGTCTAAGAGAAGCGCTGGTCTTTGGGACAAGTTCTTTGCAATGCTGGACAAGGGGAGTTATGTCTACGACGGGTTTCCAATCAAGTGTGAGAATCATCCTTCGAGGACAGCGATGCTCGCAAAGTCGGAAGACTTTGAGTATCAATCGCCCGACGGTGGATGTACTGAAATTTGGTCGGTGTCTTCGACCTCTCTCTCTCGTCGTCACGGTTTTTTTGACTTGCTACCTCGACAGTGGTGCACTGTTGAACTGCCAGGTGCATTCGTGTCCATGGAGATGTCATCCGTTGCGATTGGCTCCCGGCCAGCCTGATGTTCATTCTACCATGCTGTGCACGCAGCCGTATACGGAGAAGTGCCCTGTCGATGCGCATGTCATGTCATGGAAGTGTCATCAAGGACGTCCTGTGAGCTGCGCTGCATGCGATCTTGTCGCCAAACGCCTCGAGAAGCAGGCTGAACTGGATATGAGGGCGCAGGAGGCACGTAATAGAGCGAAACACAGGCATGACGCGAGGATGACGGAACTCGAGGCCGGGTTACAGTACCAGCAGGAGACGTTGAACGACATCCAGGTGCGAAAAGACAGGGAGGAAGAGATCAAGCGAAAAGAGAAAGCGATCGAGGACTTGAAGGAAAAGATACGGAACGCCGAGGAAGCGATGAAAAAGGCTGCTGCAAATCCCAAGGTTGCGGTTCTCCACCCATCCAAAGGAACTGTTGCCAGCGGCTCAGCGTTCCAATCCGTATTGAATGGACCTCCACCCCTGTCACGTCCCAAGCTTCTGTCCCCTGCAAGAGACAAGTGGGAGAACCAAAAGCGCGTGGATGGAGTGCAGAACCACGCCATCGACAAGATCATGGACATGACCGGACTCGAACAGGTCAAAGATCAGATTTTGCGAATCAAAGGAAATCTCGACACCATGAACCGTCAAGGTGTACCCATCAACAAGGAGCGCATCAACCTCGCCTTGCTCGGAAATCCAGGAACAGGTGCTGCATATCATTGCTTGCTCGAATACATAGAGAATTGACGCGACGTCTATGCATTTCTAGGGAAGACTACCGTCGCGAGGCTATATGCTCAATTCCTCGAGTCAGTCAAGGCCCTCCCAGGAAACGCATTCGTCGAGACATCCGGTTCCAAGCTCTCCTTCGAAGGCGTACAGGGCGCCCAAAAGATCATCGACGACACAGTCAAGGCTGGCGGAGGGGCCATCTTCATCGA
>JBBPMG010000944.1:0-11123 GCA_038090195.1 Boletellus deceptivus | reverse complement strand
TGTCAACAAAGACAAATCACAGTGCACTCCCTCCAGGTCATTCATGGTGATCTGAATTGTGTAAGTGAGAGTAAAATCCTTGGGGTGCATATGATCTGACCAAGTGACAGAATAATGTATTGCTTGATGAGAATTGCAATGCTCGCCTGGCCGATTTTGGATATTCCTCCCTGATAGGGAATATTCCAGAAGCATTGACATACCTCCAGAGGTCCACTATGCGTCCGGGAGCATTGCGCTGGGTCGCACCCGAGCAGATGGAGTCAGACAACATGTCCAAGAGGACACCAAAGAGTGATGTATACTCGTTTGGATGCGTTGCTCTCCAGGCGAGTATGCTGTACATTCAAGACGACACAAATCTGATGGTATTGCAGGTATTGTCTGGTAAACAGCCATGGTCCGAGTAGCAATTTGATGCAGCCATCGTTTTACGCCTGGCAAGAGGCCAGAAGCCAGGTCGACCAGCATGCGACATGTTGAAGGATTCGCACTGGAGTCTCATTGAACGGTGTTGGTCTCAGGTACAGGATCGGCCCACTGTCGAGATGATCATCCCCACTGTCCAGCAATTCTTGGACCATTCGCCAGTGTTGCAACCCCTGAAAGACTTGGTGATGCTGTGGTCGAGTCAGGCCGATTCTCGGGTGAATGCATCGTTGACCCCTCCAAGTGAACTGGAATCTGTCAAGGGTGACTTGGGAAGTCATGTCAACCAGGTAGCTGGCGACGAGAGTCACAGAGAAGGGTACGCAATGATTATATCCGTGCAGTATACTCATTCTCGCAGCCTTGTCACGAACCCAGTTCACTGGCTGACGTAGCGAAACAAGACATACAACATGAAAGCAATCATCCATTGACCAGAAAACAGCCCAGGTTCAAAGTAACCACACCCGAACCGTATGTAGAACATGCTTACAAAAGACAACGCATATAGGTAGGTGTTCGACTCGCATCCGTTCACACCGTCTCAGATAAACTTACTTTAGGCCTATGGACAGCGTTGGGATTCTTTCCGACTGACATATCACAAATCCTGCAATTGCATTTGTATCTTCAGGGTCAAACTCAGAGCTTCAAAGACCCTATATCATAACCACTATCTTGATGCTGTCCTGTATACTCACTTGATTCAGAGTCTTCTGTAAGACAACGATATGTCAAACTGAGACAATATATGGTCTGTACGACGTACGACTGATGTGTCGTCCTCAATTACTGGCTGCATCATGACTTCCGCGCCACAGTCAACCTTTTCCGCCTGTGCCGTCATCGCGAACTCAAACCCTGCATCGAGTTCTACAGGGAATATCTAGATTCCGAGCGCCTGTTTGATGGTTAGCACGTTTCATTTCCAAGTGACCGAAGAGAACTGCCTATGCAAAGGGCCACCACAAGCATACACCCGTACCGCTTGAGATCGTTGTCCTGTTAAAGATGTTGTTGGCATTAAATGCCTTATATCTATGCAGGTGAGTGCCTCGCAAGTTCAAATGGTCTGGGATCCGAGTGGGCTTTGCAACGCCGTCCAGCTAATGATCCTGGTTGAATTTGTGTGCATCCTAGCCCCCCATCCTTGGTACGTTGCCATAGACTATTATTCAAGTCACCATGTTGTGTGCTTGCTGAGTCACCTGTTGTATGCAGCGATGGATGCCATGATCTGTGTCCGTTTCCAGGCAGAGCGTGCACGCACTACAAATCGCTAACATGCACATGGGACTCGATATAAGATGATCACCGACCTTGGAATGCTGGCTTTGATCTGTTGTGAAACGCACACCTACTGGACCTCAGAAAGATTGAAATATAAACAGATCTGTCCTGAGCTCCATGTTCTGCAGTTGCTTGGCTGGAGTACATACTAAAATAACCCATACGAGAGGTCAGGCAAGGAAGGAAAACATCCGCTGTGCAACCAACACAAACAAAACTTCAAGCAAGGTTTTTGCTGACTTGCGTCGGCTTTCCTGAGTCTGACTGGTGCTTGAAATGTAGTTGCCCCATGCATCGCCATTACTGTGTGGTCCTGTGTGTTGCTGTGGACCTTAGATAGGTTCCATCATATTTTTGGCGCCTGTACTTGCCTCGACAAGAACACCAGCCTGTCGACAAACGAACTGCCATTGCACTACCATGTCAGGGGTCACACCATGCGAGAGCGACAACGAACCACATTCAGTGTTCATGACAGCATCTCGAACAACATCGTTCGCATATCACTCTGATGGAAGACGAATTGTCGTCGGCTCTGTTGACGGAATTCTTCGTGTCTGGGACGTGGAAAACGGGAAGCAAGAAGGGTCCGATATGCGGGACTTTGATGGCGAGGGATGCTGCCGTATCATCGTGACTCGGGATGGCAGGTACATCATCAGCACACTCTGGGTGGGGAGGGTTGAATTCTGGGATATTGAATCGCACCAGCTCATCAAAAAATGGACTTGTCCCGAGTGCGACTCCGAGTTGGGTGGGGGAAACATCGAGATTTCGCCAGATGGCCAACTTGTTGCAATCCATTCGGGAGAGATGGTTTCTATTTATAACATGGAGGAATTCAACCAGACCCAATCCATTCAAGTCGGCGGATTCGTCTTCAGCATCGCGTTTTCTCCCGGTGGCGACAAACTCGCATGTGGCACAGAAACAGACATCCGCGTGTATGATGTCAGCAATGGCAAACTCGCCCTCGGTCCGTTAACAGGCCATGGATGGATCTGGAATCTGTTGTGGTCACGCGACAGCAGCAGGCTCTTCTCTAGCTCTGGGGACAAAACGATTCGTTGTTGGAATTCGGCTACAGGAGAACCAATCGGACGACCGTGGATAGGTCACACTGGGTGGATATCCTCTCTCTCCCTTTCCCCTGATGGATCAATCCTTGCAAGCGCATCCTGGAATGGAACTGTTTGTTTCTGGAATGCATCTACCGGGGACCCTGTGGGAAGGCCTCTTAAGCACGAGTTTGTGTACTCAATGTGTTTCTCCCCCTGCGGCAAACTTGTCGCATTAGCAGAGGGCAGGTTTTGTGGAGGGCGCCTGAGAAGGGTGTTGTCAGGCATCGGGTAAGCATCTTTCTAGGGTCTCAACATTCTTGTATTCATCCCGTATCCAGACCCATCCAGCAACGGTTTTCGACCAGGGCATGCTACCAAGCCCACTTACTCTACCGCCACCGTATCCATCTTGCATTCCTGAAAAATTGCCGGATTTTAGTCACAATGTAAGTCGTTGCAAACCATTACCAACTGGCTAATCGCCCATACTTCGAAGGCGAGTGTACCATATCGTCTTACCACAGTTGCCTCGAGGCCGAATTCACTCCCTATGATCAATCAATCCGAGCAAAACTCTGAACAAGGCAACTTTTTGGTAGCGACACCTGACGATGTTGATATCCGACTCTTCCTTCCGGGTGTCTCCCTTGGGCCACGAGAGCGTCAGCGCATATTCGACCTGCGCCTGCGCAAACTGGTGCGAGCAGCCTTCTGTAGTCCGCGTGTGATCACGAATCTGTCCCTTCCAGCTTGACCTTGCAGCAACAGATGGACTTTCTGTTCCGACCAATCTCATTGTACCACCAGGTCTGCAGAACACTCTGTTTTCTAGCTCGGAACATATGTTGGATTCCAGTGTACAGTCGGTGTGAGTAATCTTGGCTCGTCGCATTCATGTCTGACCGGCCCCGGAATTGTATCGGTTGATAGGTCCGCAACATCGAGCGAACCCAGCACCTCCGTCTTTTGCTCTGTGTCGTCTTCAGGCAGTAAACTGAGAAAAAGTCGACGGATCGACAAAATCAAAGAGAGACTGGTAGAAATGCTTCGTGAGTAGTCTCTCAAATCGCACGAATTCTAGATACGCTCAACGTTGTCGGTGCAGGTGGAACCGGGTTCATACTGTCCAATGGTCGACTCCCGTGGTCGACCCTGGAAGGAGACCTCGCAAAGAGAGGATACATGATTTCTAATTGGCCAGAGGGCGTTGTCCGTGACGGAGATAAAGGCATCTCCGGC
The DNA here is from genome assembly GCA_038090195.1 of Boletellus deceptivus. Taxonomy (NCBI): domain Eukaryota; kingdom Fungi; phylum Basidiomycota; class Agaricomycetes; order Boletales; family Boletaceae; genus Boletellus; species Boletellus deceptivus. The sequence continues at coordinate 7,104 of JBBPMG010000944.1, read as the reverse complement.
CTGGGGGCAGAAGATGCTGACAGACTGTACAATGCACTCTTTCGTGGTGAACATCGATTGTGATTTGTTCCAGTCAACGGTGGGGAGACATTTCATTATCTATGCCACAGAATCACTTACTTGAGCCGTTAGCGGAATCTGCGCTTTGCAACGATGAGTCCAGTTCACTTACCAAAGTAGCAGGACAAGACGGACAACATCGACCATGGACCGGGAACCAGGCAAGGTTCAGAGTGACGACACCCAAATCGTACGTAGGACGACCAGTAAGAGACGACGCATATAGGTAGGTATTTCACTTACATCAGTTCACTCCATCCCGGATAGACTCACCCCAAACCTGTGGACGCAGTTGGAGCACTTTTCGACTGATATGCCACAAATCTCGTCACTGTGTTTGTATCTCCATAGTTCAAAGACCCTGTATCATAGACATTGTTTTGACGATGATATCTCAACTGAGAAAATAGATGATCTGTACGACGCATGACCGACGCAAAAAATACGTCACCGTCAATGACTGGATTCACTACTTTCTATCATCGTCTGGCTGGAGTACGTACGAAACATCCCACACGAGAGGTGAGGCTAAAAGGGAGACCTATCGGACAGCTTGTTTGACTCTTGAACAACCGATGGAAGGGGGGAATGAATCCACGACAGTAGCCATGACGTGGACTATGCAAGCTTGTTTGTGAATTCGTGCGCACGAAATGGAATGTCGGAGCATCGTGGTGACATTACAACAATGCCAAACTCTGCCAGAATTCGCAGCCCAATTCGCCAAGTCAAGGTCCGTTTCAGCCCAGTTCGTGCACGCCAGCGTTTTCTTGGCTGGGCATAGACGCTTCATGTCCGTCTCTGTCCTTGCTCTACTCGGAGGATCGCCATGATCGTAGTCCTGCTCGGACTCATCGCTGTCCTATTCGTGCACCCGATTCACGGTCTTCTGTCCAACTACCTCCCGGCCCGAGGCGCATCTGTTTCCTGTGCTCGAACTGGACATACCTCATACGGACAACATGGTCAAAGACGTATGGTATGTCTTGCATTTCCATGCGCGACCGTTCCTTTGAAAAGAAGATATCGTGTATACCCAGGCTCTGGGGCAGGGAACCATCATATTGAACTCAGGCGACGTCTCCGTCGAACTGTGCGAAAAGCGCTCCGACAAGTGCTCGGATTGCCCCCTTGCATTCTATATGAGATCTGTTCACTGTACAGTTCGCCACTCCTGCATACAGTCAGCTCTGATAAACGCACGAACTGGACAACCATGTCTGCGCAGTAGGAACCGAGGTTGAAGTTGTCATATCAAGTCTTTCATGGCAAGGTAGCACGCATCTACCGCCGAAAATTAATCGAGACTGCATACAAGATGTTGGGGGAGCTACTGGACAATCGGACAGACTATCAGACACCCTTTTCCACGTGTCATCTCTTCATCCACAGGTTCTGGGTCGGCGTAGTGATGACTGTGACGCACGGGTACAATACGGGCAGTGGAGAAACGTTGGTGACATCGATGGAGCGGGAGCCTCGATGCATGGGGTATACACGGAGTGAACGTGACCAGCATCGGCACCCATGATCATGAATTTGTACGTCGGTCGCCATCTAAAATGCACATCTGAGTATGTTGTTTCTTCCAGCGACATTCCGCGTTCCGATCGGATGCAGTCACTCTATGCCTTGCTTCTTTGCCAGCGGCATGAGGTAACGGCCATTCTTGTTGGATCCATCCGCGATCAACAGGCCAGAAAGCGACTTGGAGGCGTTCAGGTATGGGTGGCCGAGGACCAAGATGAGTATTGGGAGTGGAGCTAAGCATTTCTGCATACCTTTGACGGTGCTCTTTCATGCTGGCTACCTGATCGACGCTGAGAGAACTTTCTGAGTCGCCCGTCCGAAACACCTGTCAGCTCGAAAGAAGAGATGATGACGAGGATCCATTCACCAGAAAGCTGGTCTGGTTTGATCACACTCTCCGTGGTACCGAACCTTCGCTGATGACTGTAGATGTGTCGCTAACTGCTGGGAGAGGGATCCCGAGAATCCGATTAGTGCTTGAAATTTAGTCATCATCCCATGGCCCCATGCAACGCGATGACCGCGTGGTCCTGTATATGCAACGTGCTGTGGACCTCAAGTTCCCTCACATTTTCGCCGCCCACCCTTACCTCGCCTCGACGAAAACGCCGGCCTGTCAAGAAACGAACCTAACATGTCAAGCATCGCACTATGCAAGGGCGACAACGATCACTGGGAGCCACATTCGGTGCTCACGACGGCATCTGAAATATCGTCGCTCGCATATCACTCTGATGGAAGACGAATTGTCGTCGGCTCCGCTGAGGGAATTGTTAGTGTCTGGGACGCGGAAAACGGGAAGCAAGAAGGATCCAACATGGGAGACGAGGACGAGAAGCACAACGGCTGCAAAGTCGTTGTGACTCGGGATGGCAGGTACATCATCGGCACATTTTGGCGTGGGAGGATGAAATTCTGGGATGTCGAGTCGCACCAGCTCATCAAAGAATGGACTTACTCTGGCTATGGGACAATCGCAATTTCGCCAGACAATCGACTCGCTGCAGTCAGTTTGGGAGTGACAATTTCTATTCATGGCACGGAGGAATTCAACCAAATCCGATCCATTCACGTCGGCGAACCCGCTGGGAGTGTCACGTTTTCTCCCGTCGGCGACAAACTTGCATGTGGCACGTACGATGACATCTACGTATATGACGTCAGCAATGGCAAACTCGCTCTCGCTCCGTTAACTGACCACCGAGGTCTCATCGTTTGTCTGTTGTGGTCACGCGATTGCAGCCGGCTCTTCTCTGGCTCGACCGATGGAACGATTCGTTGTTGGAATTTGGCTACAGGAGAACTAACCGGACGCCCGTGGACAGGCCACACCGACGGGATACTCTCCCTCTCCCTTTCCCCAGATGGATCAGTTCTTGTAAGCAGGTCCATGGATGAAACTATTCGTTTCTGGGATGCATCTACCGGGGTCCCGGTGGGAAAACCTCTTGAGTGCAACGGGTCTGTGATCTCAGTGTGTTTCTCCCCCTGCGGCGGATTCGTCGCATCAGCACAGGGCAGAAAAATATCTCTATGGAGGGTACCAGGGAAGGGTGCTATTGGGCATCGGGTAAATATTCTTCTAGTGTCTCAACGACCTTGCATTCACCACATATCCAGACACATCCGGCAACGGTTTTTGATCAGGGCATCCCACCAAGCCCACCTTCTCCACCACCACCGTATTCGTCTCGCGTTCCTGAGCAATCGCTAGACTTGAGCCTCCATGTGAGTTGTTGCAAACCATCACTATCTGGCTCGTTGGTCATGCTTCGAAGGTAAACGTCCCATATCGTCCTACCACAGCCAAGCCAAACTCGCTTCCTATCATCGATTCATGGGAGCAAAATTCCGAACAACGCAACTCTTTGGAAGCGATGTCGGATGGAGTGGATATCCAGCTCTTCACGGAGAGTCAAAAGATACCTCTGTGGAAGGCGCCGAGGAGAGGCACTGTCTCGAACAGGGTAACCACCTGCCCATTCTCTCAGAGTCCTCTATTGATCACTCTCTGCATTCTCCCAGCTCCATCTGCCACCGCATCTTGGCAAACCGCCTCATTCGTTCGAACACACATTGATTACTGTCAATAAACCTCCTCCGCTAGACCTCACATCCTATATCGTCAAAAATACCAATCAATATCCTGCAGGAGGGGGTTTTGGCGATGTCTACCGATGTCAATGCCGTGGCATATTGAACTTGGATGTTCGTCCGTTGTTGATGACTTGAATGACATCCAATCTACCTCGTTCCCAGGTTGCAGTAAAGGCATTTCGGTTCAAGCTTGGATTAGATGGGGATGCATGCAGTGGATCCTGCAGGGTAAGTTGGCTAAGGTGGCTTAGGAGATTGACGTTGCATAATTCATTAACGTAGATGCTCCGTCGGGAACTCGGAATTTGGAGGAGACTCGATCATCCAAATGTCGTGCCGTTCCTGGGCATTGCATATGGTTTTGGAATGTGTGGTGCAATGTCGCTGGTGTCGCTGTGGATGCCCAATGGGTCCCTTCACTGTTTCATGGAAATGTACGATCACAGTCTTGAGGTTGGTCACCGACTTCAGTTGGTAAGTTTAATGATATGTCCATTGGCTCTATGCTCATTAACTCATGTGATAGCTATTGAATATTGCTGACGGATTACACTACTGTGGGTTCAACCATTCACTGTTTCCAGTTGACCACAATAATAAACGATTGCAGTGCATGCTCTCCAGGTTGTTCATGGTGATCTGAATTGTGTAAGTAAGAGTAAAATCCTCGTGATGCACATGATCTGAGCAAGTGACAGAATAATGTCCTGCTTGATGAAAATTGCAACGCTCGCCTGGCCGATTTTGGGTATTCCTCCCTGATAGGGAATATTCCAGAGGCATTGACATACCTCCAGAGGTCCACTATGCGTCCGGGAGCATTGCGCTGGGTCGCACCCGAGCAGATGGAGTCAGACAATATGTCCGAGAGGACGCCAAAGAGTGATGTATACTCGTTTGGATGCGTTGCTCTCCAGGCGAGTATGTTGTACATTCAAGACGACACCACTCTGATCGTATTGCAGGTGTTGTCTGGTAAACAGCCATGGTCTGAATTGCAATTTGATGCGGCGGTCGTCTTACGCCTGGCGAGAGGCCAGAAGCCAGGTCGACCAGAGTGCGACATGTTGAAGGATTCGCACTGGAGTTTGATTGAACGGTGTTGGTCTCAGGTACCGGATCGGCCCACTGTCGAGATGATCATCCCCACCGTCCAGCAATTCTTGGACTATTCGCCAGTGTTGCGACCCCTGAAAGACTTGGTGATGCTGTGGTCGAGTCAGGCCGATTCTCGGGTGAATGCATCGTTGACCCCTCCAAGTGAACTGGAATCTATCAGGGGTGACTTGGGAAGCCATGTCAACCAGGTAGCTGGCGACGAGGGTCACAGAGAAGGGTACGCAATGATTATCTCCGTGCAGTATACTCATTCTCACATCCCTGTCACGAGCCCAGTTCGCTGGCCGATGTAGCGGGACAAGATAGACAACATGAAAGCGATCGTCCATTGACCAGGAAACAGCCAAGATCCAGAGTAACCACACCCGAACCGTACATAGAACGCGCCTACAAAAGACAACGCATATAGGTAGGTGCGCGACTCACATCTGTTCACACCGTCTCAGATAAACTTACTTTAGGCCTATGGACAGCATTGGAATTCTTACTGATATATCACAAATCCTGCAATCGTGTTTGTATCTCCAGGGTCAAACTCAGAGCTTCAAAGACCCTACATTATGACCACTGTTTTGATGCTGTCCTGTATACTCACTGGAGTCAGAGTCTTCTGCGTTGAAGACAATGATACGTTGACTGAGAAAATAGATAGTCTGTACGACATACGACTGATGCGTCATCCTCAATTACTGGTTGCACCGCGACTCCCGCGCCGCAGTCGACCTTTTCCACCTGTGCTGTCACCGTGAGCCCGCAACCCACAGTAAGTTCCATCGGGAACATCTAGATTTCGAAGACCTTGTTTGACGATTAGCACTTTCGTTTCCAAATGACCGAAGAAAACTACTTATACAAAGCACCATACTAAGCATACGCGCGTACCGCTCAAGAACGTCATCTTACCAGAGACGTGAAGTTCTGAGGGAGATGGCAACGAGGCTGACGGCGGTGACGGATCGGGAGAGTAGCGTGGCGGGGGTATTCTGAACGAACCACAGAACTCGTGCTGGTCGTAGGAAAGGTCCAGCACGGACTCGATCAGCACGTTTTTCTTGGCGTGAACACAGAGTCGGGGGGTTCCAACACATGGGGTATACGTATCCGGAGAGGACGCAATCCGCTTGACCCCAGTTTTGAGAATCACAGCTCAGGCCAGCGCACGGCGTCCATAATCTGCCAAAGAATCCAAGATACGAACACGAAAAGGGTGTAGCTCGAACCCGAGGTTGAAAATGGCGGCCGGTCTCGGGACCGATTTCGAAGTGCACCGATGTCGTGCGCCCATCGAGAAGAGATACCCGTCGGTGGGGGACTGGTGGCTTACTTGGTGGACGTGCCGGCTTGTACTCCAAGAAGAATAGCCGTTACCGTACGCCGCTGGCAACCAAGCAAGCAAGACACAGAGAGATCGGAATGTGGAATGTTGCCTGAAGGAGCAACATGCGTTCTAGATGGCGATCAACGTACGAATTCTTGATCATCTGAGCGTCATGAGACCTACCCGAGCAGGGACGTGTTCGTACTAGTACCACGATGCACCGGTGTCGCGAAGAGGTAACACACGAAGAGGTCCCACGGTTGACAATAAACGGAACGTAGAACCCGTCGTAATACGCGTCTCGTAGTGTTTCGGGTCATCCTACAAAGATCACTTTAGGTGACAAGTCACTGCTGCCTCTGCGACGAGTCGGCTTGAAAAACAATCGTCGACGTGACCTAAACCTCGTATGGCCGCAGCTGACCACTCAACTGGCGAAACCTGCGCTCGCACGTGCGCCAGACTGCATGCTAGAGATAGGAGTTGCATAGCATACAGATTTGGATGCGGAGCTCACGGGGCGGTCAGAGTGCTTGTCAAACGCGTTTCGGGTAGTTCAACCGCGATGTCTTTCGAACTCACGTTTCCTGCTCCAGGAGTCCAAGACACGTGTGTACACGATGTCTCCAGTGTGATCATCAGGGGCGTTGGACCAGATGGGGGGGAGCCGAGAACCGCGACCGAGTTCGTGCGAGACAATGAACAGAACGGATTTCTTCGCGCCCTTTCTCGTGCGATGGGCCGGCCCGCTGAGTAGCTCTTTCCTGGTATCCGCGCGCGACTTGCTCCACTCTTTCGACACTCGGCTCCGCAGGCGTTGCGGGTATCTGTGGGGTGTCTTGTGTGCATGTTCAAACTCCGACGCACCGCCGTGCTACGGGCACTTCATTCTGAAGACACGCGTTCGAAACGGACACACTGCGTCATAGCGGCTCGTCAATCTCGCTCACGCGGCAGTAGCATGGACAAGTGAAAACGGC
>JBBPMG010000943.1:0-11138 GCA_038090195.1 Boletellus deceptivus | reverse complement strand
TTCATATTTCATGTTTTTATATTTTTTGTCTTTTTTATTTTAAAAAAAATTCAATAAAAAATCGAATTTTAGTATACATGTATACTAAATCCTGTTAGGCTAATCCATTTAGAAAAAACAAGTAAAATTCCCTGTCCACCCTCTAGCACCTCTCCCACTTCCCTAGCCTTCCACCCTCCCTTGTCATCCGTGTTCCTGCCACACTACACCCTCCACGACCCTTTCTTACTTTCACTTCGTCCCATCATACTGTACACCCCTACCCCTGTCTACCAACTACTCCCTGCCCTCTGCTTCCCGAGCCCTAGCTCGAGTGAAATAAAGAGGTCGTTGCACTGAAGACGATCCCTGCAAACTCTCCAACCCCGGAGACCTTGAAGGCCTGTACTCTCCAGACCAGTCCACCTCCGTCATCCCCCGCTTCTTTCCCCTGAAGCATCCCGCATACCACCCTTGGAACCGCTCGTACCCCGTCCGTTCCGCTGCATTCGCCATGCTCCTCTGGCATCGTCTCCAATTCATCCTCCACCGGATCTCTGCCGCCGAGAGCAGCCTCGTGTCTGCTTCAGAATCCAGTCTCCTGCAGAACCTAACCATCGCCTCTTTGATCTTTACCAGCCCCCGATGCACCGCCTCGTCCACCGCCTCCATCTCGATCTGTGGAAATAGCGTCTGTACGTCCTCCCCTGTCAGCCCTTTCCCTAGTTCTCTGATCCCTGCCACTCACCCCATGCGCCCTCCCCCCCTCGTCTTCCAAATCGATCTTCAATCCTTCCTCTCCCTCCTTCACCCACACATAGTAATCCACGCTCGATATCTTGCACCACCAATGTTCCGCCACCACCACAGGTCCCAGCCACCTTGACTCGTCCGTCGCCTCCATCATCTCTGAGAACCGCTCGAATGACACCCCTTCCTTCTCCCGAATGAAGGTCTTCCATGCCGCCGATTCCTCCTTTGGAGACTGGTACTGACCCTCCTCCGCCACTACGATCATCACCGCCATCACGATCTCCGGCCGTGTGTCCACCTCTAGCTGAAGCTTCTTCACCAGCGCCTCCTTCCCTTGAGAAAACGCGCATTCGACGATGCATACCGCCTGCTGCCCCACCCGATTCCCGGACAGCCGCGACAGAACGATGCACATGTCCGGCGTCGCCTCGAAGTCCCCCGACATCGACTTCAGCGAACAGTTCATCTCCACTCCCACCCGAATCAGCATCTCGTCGTATGGCAACTCCTCGATCGCCGGCACCAACGCCCGGTTCAGCTCGCTCAGCGGCGTTTCGTGTGCCGATCGTGGCAGCTCCACGATCAGAATCCCTTCCGACGCTGCGTGCGTCAGCCTGTCCAATATTCAGCCGTCCCATCCGCCCCCACACGACCAGTCCTACCTCGCCTTCTCTCCCAACTCGTCCGACTCCACGATCCCCGCTATCGCCTCGTATTCCTCCACGCTTACTCGCTCGAACATCTATCCACCCCGCTCTCGCCCGTGAGCAGCACCGCGAATCCATACCGGACGTTCATACCTCGATCGTCGCATCCCCCTCCCCTTCTCCTTCCTTTCCTCGGGTTAGGTACCGCACTGCCTTCATGAACGTCGCTGTTCCAACCGCCGCCCTTAGCATCCAGCCCCGTCCGTCTTCCCTCGCCCCACTTACCCGACTTCAGCACCCCAGGAACTTCCGACAGGTGAGGGAACTTGCGAACCAGCCTCGCCGCCTCAGATGTTAGCCCGACGTCCGCACGCACTTCCTGGCTCTCTTTTGACCGCAGTCCAGCGAGTGTGCTTGCCTCCGCGCCTCCCTTTCTCGACGACGCCTGGGCATCGCAGCCTGTCGACGTCACCTGGCTTCTCTGCGTCGCAGGCGCCTCCGGAGCGTGGCGCGCCCGGGGGACGCTCGAGCCTGTAAAATACGAGGATGAGTACTCGGCTGTGATCGACATGATCGCCGGGAGCAAAAGTTGCGCGGCAACGTCCCCACGCTCGCTCAATCATATCCCCGAAGCTGTGTGTGCTTGTGTATATTTGTCGTCGTGTACCCCACGTCCGCACAAGTCAATCCCACCCGAGTCGTCCGAATGCGCCGCGAGCTGTGAAGCCGGCCGTCGCGCTCGGCATCCTGCCTGTCGCCCGACCTCCGCCTCCACCTTCCCTTCTAGCGTGTGAGCTTGCGAGCTAAATTCCGTACGTCCTGCGCTGCTAAGCCTGATCCCTGCCGGTCCTCGCACGCTGCAAGAAGTTCCGCACTGGCGTCATGCCCACGCCCGCAGAAGCATGCCTCGCCCGCATCTTTTCAGACGGTCACCACCCCGTCCTCAGGCGCCGTGCCAAATCTGAGCCATCCGAGCGAGTTCTCTCGCCCGTCGTACCCTACCCAATTGCGCCAGCAGCCCTGGCTTTCGGGTGCGAACAACAGCACGCCCTGGCCGTATGCACCAAAGTTCCATCCCGCGCCGCGTGCGTCCGCTGGCGACCGCCTACGTCTCGGCCATATATCATCCTCGGCCAGGGGGCCCATCACCCATGCGAGCGAACCATTCGACGAACGCACGCGTAGGCTCCATGCCTCCCGAATCCACCGTCCATCTCGTAAGTGATGCCCTTGACCCTGGCAGGCATAAAAGGCTGCCTTCGCGTCTGGCCCTGCCCACAACCCCCCCCCCCTCATGCAGAGACTCCCGACAGAATTGCACGCGCGTGTATTCATCGAATGCTTGCCCGACGACCCATATGTCTGGCCGAATACTCATGATGCTCCGCTCCTTCTTCTGCGAGTCTGTCGCAGGTGGCGCGACATCGCCAACAGCACCCCCGCATTGTGGTGCTCCCTGGACACCGTCGGAAGTCGAGACTTCGGCTTCCATGGCCTGCAGCCAGTATTTTCAGAGGACATCGACTTTTATGAGTCATGGCTCTCCAGGTCCGGCGGCCGCCCGCTCTCCCTGGCGCTTGCCTTTCCTGACTGTGCTTGGATGACGGACGAATGGCTCGACTACATTTCTTACTATGGACCGCGCATCGAGAGGCTCGACGTCATGGACCAGTTTGGAGTCGACATGGACGAGCTCCTCCAGGACTCGGACATGCCAAAGTACCTCTCCGTCCGGGGCTGTTATGAGGAACAAGCCCACACGCTCTCCGTCCAGCATCCTCGTCAACGCCTTCATACCCTTCTCTCCGAAGGCCTCCTTGTCACCCTGGCTAGTTTGTCCCCGTCCAGCTGGGGGGGCCTCGTTTATCTCGGGGTAAGGCTTCCGGAAGACACACGCTGCGAGCTAGGTGCGCTGCTCGCCCTCCTCGACCATTGTCCCCGTCTGGAAAGGCTGGCATTCGGCCCCGTCACCGCCATCGGCCACCTTCCATCCCGCTCACACCCGGCCCTCCAGGGAGTCTCCATCCTCTTTGACCTCCAACGCGAGGCAGAGGAAAACGACTTCGAAGACGAGGCAGAGGAAAACACGGCAGCGCAGGCGTTGCTGCTGCCTAGCGTCACCACCCTCAGCCTCTCCTCGGACACGTATCAGCGTCTGGAGGATGCCCTCTACGGCGGGGCGTGGATCCCCACCGAGGTCCAAGGCTCCATGGCTGGAGAGGCTGCCGGACGTGCCGTCCACTTGACGCTGCAAGTCGGGAGTGAGTGCCTTCGAATGTTCGACCCAGTCTGGGCGACCATCACACACCTCGACCCGGACCTCCTCGGCCATGCGAGCGGACTGGAGATCGTCCTCACGGCGTGCCCGAGTCTTCGCCAGCTCGACGTGACCGGGCGATGTTGCACGCCGGGTTCTACATGGTTCGACGAGCCCCTCACCCACGACAGCCTCACAAGCCTCTGCATAGTGGCTGACGCAGAGCTGGGCAACCTCTTGTCTCTGGCGACATTCCCCGCCCTGACGGCGTTGCAAGTTCACGCCGCTCATTGCGGGGAGCCAGAGGAACTTCTCCAGTTCTTGCGGAGGTCAAAGTGTGACCTTCAATCCCTCTTCGTGAAAGGAAGGGCGTCCAAAGACTGGACTGACGTGGAGAAGGCAGAGCTCGCACGCTTGGTGCCATCCATAGAGCCTGCAAGGCTCCAACGCTTCTGAGATGGGAAGGACGGCGTGCTCCGTCGAGGTAGCGTGTCAGGCGAGGGACCGCCTCCACGGGTCGAGAGGTGCCTGCGCGAAGCGCGTCTGGCACATGCAGGCTTTAGTTAGCTTCCGCAGGGTTCTATAGGGCTACATGCTAGTAGTGCACCGTGTATTCGGGTCGTCCCCGACCAGCATTTCCCTGTATGAGCACGCAGCCTGCACGTCAACAACCCATTCAACTTTGGCTAGGCACTGGTCTGAGGGCTGACACAGGCATGGCGGGTGAGCGCATGTGCCAGAACGAGAGTGAGCCCGCCGGGGAGGACGAGAGACCAGCCCTGTCGAGTCGAAAAATGCACCGAACCCTACGCTGCTTGCATAGGGCGTACACGACGCGGTCCACATCGTCGGGAGGCCCAATGTCTCGGTTCAGAGGGGTCAATCGACAACTACATACTCAGAGACATGGGGGAACAGCGCGATGCCCTTGTGCCAACGATCTCGCCGCGCCTGCGCATGTCTCCGTCGCTCATCCTCGGACAGCGTCGGATCCGCAATGTACTCCTTCTCCGATCTCATTCCGTTCTCGATAAAGTTGAACAATGCCCCCGCGGCATACTGCGTGAACGAATACCGCCTTTCACCCTCCGAAATCTTCGCGTTGAAGTGTGTGATGACTGCGGAGGGAATGAGGACGGTAGCCCCCGGAGGAAACTCGGCGACCAGGCCAAGCTCCCTTAGGACGAGATGCCCACCGGTCTTCGGGTCGAAGTCGCCGAGTGCGGTGATGGCACAGATGCCAAACGATAAGTTCGCCGAATCCCGGTGTGGCCGACACACGGTCCTCGGGCCCAAGTTGTACGCGGCCGCTGGCATGATCGAGCTTGCATATGGCCGCTGCAAGTTCGGGAACGCAGAGTACGCCTTTGACAGTTCGGCCTCGTAGTAGTCGTAGGTCTTCGGGAAGAACGTCTTGAAGGCGTCTGCACCACGCGGTGAAAACGGGGCGCAGGCACCAAGGAAACGGAACGCACGATTTTGATAGCCGGCCAGCCTGCTCATCGCATTGCTTCCCCTGAGCTCCCCGATGACGTCCTCGCGTGACTTGTCGATGACGACATTCATGGGCCGCTGTGAGCTCGTCAAAAATTCGAACGGGGAAGCGAACATGCCAGGAGAGCGTACCTTCTGTCCCCCACCATAAGAGACGCCGGCCACTATGCTGCGAAAGTGGCCCCTGGAGCGCGGGGCCTCCTGCGTCAGCGGGAGGCCGCTGCCGAGTCTTTCGAACTCGGACGTGGCCTGGTGGACGACGTCTTGAAAATTACCGGACGCTCGCCCTGCGAGAACGGCGATCACGTAGCCCGATGCATCCAAGAGCGCGTGTGGGGTGCTATCGGCAGGCAGTTAGCGTTTCCACCAGCTGGGTCATCGCGCGAGGGGTCCTTACATGCCGTCCCACTCCACCAGCCTGAGTCCGCTCTCAAGCAGGGACTCCAGCGTGCCCTCCTGCTCCGGGTCAACCCTCCTCCGGTCCCCTAGCCAGCCCCCTTCTGCAGCCCTCAGCTCTTCTCGCGAATTCGCCACGAACGTCTGCGGATCCCGCGCCAGTGCCGCGAAAGCGCGGTTTTTCGTGGCCTTCCTCACCACTGTCTTGCGCACTCCCCCGTTCGCTTCGGCGAGCAGCCTCTTTTTTTTGGCTCTCCTCTGACATCGCGTTTCCTTTCGGCCAGAGAGAGTGACCGGCGTAATGCCACTGGCGGACGACGGCCCCCCCTTCGCCTCCAAGTCTCCATGCGGTGGAATTCGCCAGGAGTCGTCGGCAGCTGTCTCCACGGCTGCACTGTCTTCGTCGAAGGCCTCTGGAAGGCGATACCACGTTTGGACGGCCTTCATCGACGCTGTGGTGTGAGTTCAGTGCTTGAACCTTCTGAACAGCGTCCCGCGGCTCGCTAAAAACTCCGCTTGCAGCCGCTTATCAGACACCAGCCTGCCGTGCAGCCCAGGTTGACGTACATGAACGGCGCCGCGCCGGCTTATAGAGTGCCAGTCGAGGGCATCACATGGCCAAGGGCAGCGCCGCCCATCACCGGGGACACATGAGACACCCCAGCAGGCAGAAGGCGAGGATGCGGGCTCAGCAGCCATGGCCTGCCCGTGAGCCAAAATCCCTCCCAGGATGCTTTCATAGCTACTTAGCAGCTTGGGCACACAGGGATCATTCGACCGTCCGCCCTTTCGTCATAACATAGATGCTCCGCATCCTCACGCGGGTACTGGGATAGCAAGCCATACGGAACTCGAACACACGCACGATGGTGCATACATGTCTGCCGTATCACGAGGCGCGACTAGAGCAACTGCTTCGCGATCGCCCGGTAATCTTCCATGCTCTGTGCATGGTTGTCCTTCGGCGGCTCCGCTGAACCGTAGAATTGGAATGCTTCCTCCAGCGTCATCGCCGGCACTTCCCCTGGGGCAGAACCTACCGAGTCCAACAGCCTACCCCATGCATCGGCGTCATATTCCATGCCCAGGGTGATCTCCAGGCGGCCAAGCGCCTCCGCCAGGCTGATCCCATGCTCTTCCCTCAGAAAATCGGCGACAATCCCTCGCGTATGGTGGCTGTCGACGATGCCTTTCCACGGTGCGGCACGCATACTATTGATAGATGCGTGGTCAGCATGCACACGCCGCGACGGAGGTTCACTTACGATGGGCCTGCGACAGGCTGTTCTCCCGCTTCTTCCGTTCCATGGTTAGAAGACGCGATGCTCAGCCTGCGACAACAGAAGCTCAGCCCCGTTCGACCCTCGCTAATCACTGGCACTCACTCCGATTCCAATTCAAGAGCCCTACGAGTTAGGCGTGAGCGAGACCGCAGCCGGCTTCTGGCATGCTACTCACCGCGGATGCCCAAAGCGCCCATCTTCCTCTTCTGTGAGGAAATGGATAGCAGGCTCGTGGCCTTCATGCCATCTCGCAGGAAGACCCCCCGCGTCTGGTGAGAACGGCATGTCCTCCGCCTCTTCTCTGAGCGGTGCATTCATGTAGAATCGAGCGACGTCCATGAAAGTTTCGTCGAACAAATGCTGAAAGTCGTAGTGGTTGATCACGCCAGAGACCCAGGTCTGCCCTGGAGAGGGCTTCGGGGCGACCATTTCGTCCGGGACACACAGTCTCGGGTTCTTCCAGCCTGCACACATCGAGTTCATGGTTAGCAAACGAAATCGGCTCTCACACCATCACTCACTGAACACCGCTCGGTTTTTTACGTGTGCAGGGTCGAGTCGAAGGTGGCCCCGGTGCTTGCTGGGAACTTGGTCGAATTCCGTCCATAGCAGGTCGAAGCGGTCGCGAATGATGTACTCGTCGAAGACGCGAAGCTCATCGGAGCCGCTCTTCGACATCTGATGCTGCAAAAGCTCGTCGACGATCATCCGACGGACCGTCAGGTACTTGAGGAACCGAGCCCCGGCATTGTTCGCGCAGTCTTCCGCCATGCCCGCGGGCTGCCCCCTGAAGCGCGGTGGCCTCGACCGCTCCCGCACCCAAGCCTTCCAGGTGTTCATCCAGTAGACGACGCTGTAACAGAGCTGAATCCAGGCATTTGCATACCTGCGTGGGAGTGGAAGGTATCCACACCGGCCGTCGACACGGAAGCACTCCACTCTGCAACGCCAGTATCGCCCTCCCTCAGGGTGCTCATAGCTGAGCTCTTCTGGGATACCATACCAGACCGCATGGGGCACCCATTGGGTCCAGTCCTCGGCGTTTATCGCCGCCCCGTCGGAAGGGATGACAAAGCTATCGATTCGAGTCGAACGGAGTTTACGCTGGGCGGGCATCGTCCTAGGGTTCAGGCTATGGCTTTGTGGAGTAAAGGCGCGCGCCTTCAATGCTTTTATACTGGGGCTTGTTTGCAACCATTTGCTCCACCGCTTAATTCAGGGGCCGTCGGACGGTAGATAATGCCATTGTGTGACATGTAGACATTCCCGTCCAGTGTGTGACGTGTGTCACCGACGGCATCGTTCACACGATCCCGTGGCGATTAGTAAATATATTTGTTCATATTTTGTTGTTGTTGAACTTGCTTGCAGCCAGGCTTTGTCCTTCTCCCTCTCGTGCCCGCCTGGGTGACTCCGAACCATCGGAGGTGTGGCGCGATTCGTCGTCGCGCGTGGCCGGCCGCTAGGCTGGTCATTGCACCCAGGTTACTGGGTGTCGCATGACACGTCCCCCTCATGTGTGCCGCGCTCAGCGCCGTACCTGGTGCATCCGAGCCATCGGAGGCGCGGCGCACTCCATCGTCATGCGTGGCCAGCCACTAGGCTGGTCATTGCACCCAGGTTACTGGGCGTCGCATGACACGTCCCCCTCACGTGTGCCGCGCTCAGCGCCGTGCCTGGTGCATCCGAGCCATCGGAGGCGCGGCACACTTCATCGTCGTGCGTGGCTGGCCGTTAGGCCAGCTATCGCGCCCGGGTTACCGGGCGTCGCGCGACACACGCCTCCACCCTCCAGCATCGCGTTGGAGGAATGTCCCCCGCCCTCATCCCAGAGGGCTGGGGTCATGGGGGCTGATCTCATGCATGGCTGGCTGAGAAGCCTCGCTGCATGGTCGGGAACGTCCAGCGCTGGCGATCGTCAGCGCCACAGCCAGGCTTGTGAAGCCTGGCTGGTGGGCGTTTCTCAGGCTGGTGCTTGCCCCATCGCCAGATGGGCCGCTGGATCCGAGTCATCGGAGCGAGCGCCATGCTGAACCTTGTCCAATGGACCTGGCTGCCCACCCTGGCGTTAGCTGGGGTGTGTCATGGCCCCGCCTTGTGTGGGATCTAGGTGGTGGCTGTGGCATTCCTGAGGCGAGGATCCTGGAAGGGTCCCCATGGCCCGCCAGGAACTTCTGCTGAAGTGATGGCTGCAGTATTTGTGTGGTGAGGGTCCTGGAAGGGCCCCCATGGTTCTAACCTAACCTAGCCAGGGGCTTTTGCTGAGTGGTTCGCATGGGCGCTGGTCGCCGGGCAGACGATAGAAGCAGACTTTCTCTCTCGTTAGAAGCTAGACAGCGCACGTATCTCAGTAGCACAGTAGGCATCAAATACCTGATCTGAAGATAATGAGTGAGGCGGTCCTTGGCTGCACAGGAAGAGCCACATGGCCAACTTTTGTCACACAGATCAGCTGTGTCAAAGCACATTCGCTACTCAGTTATTGAACTGGAAAGGCATCGTGTGTGCGCTATTTCCCCCCTGGCAGTCTGACTCAGCCCTCAAGCTGTGAGGCAATCTGTGCATGGCCACTCCACAAGTTGGAGATACATTGAATACATGATGCTGCACCCCTGGAATGCCATTTGTTCCACAAAGTCCCTCGCACGCTGGCTTCCGGCCATTCTGATGGCCAGAGACGCCATTGGCCACGCCGGATGGCCTGCATACTTCCGACGGACGCACGACATTCGATTGTGAGGAGGGGGCGGGCTACTACGGACAACGGACGACGGATAACTACGTAACGCGTTCACGACGCTTCCTCGTGATCCTCGTGAACGCGCAGAGGAGGTGGGCGGACGGCGGGTACGCATGCCAGAATATCCGGGGAAGCTCGGGGCACAGGCTGCTCACTGCATCAGTGAGGTCCTCCGCCTTCACCCGACATGACTTCCAGCCGCAGATGACGCACTGGCATCGCACCGCACCCCGGTCGGCACGGAATGTCATGTCCGAGGCAACGACATCGCAGCCGTTCGCACACGACCGGAATTGGACGCCCCATGCGTTGAAGGGCGGCGCATGCAACCCGACTTGCCTGCACTGTACAGCGGCCCCCGCTGTCTCTCCACGCTCCTTGAAGATGATGGAAATGGACGATGACTCGAGCACCGCAGGGCAGCTGCTGATAGCCCTGGTGAACGCCGCCCAGATGCTCGGCGGAGACGAGCCCTTCGACTCGCATGCATTGTCGACCGCCACCGCATGCACCATGCTTGAAATGAACGTTCGCGCATGTGCGGGCACCACGGTCGCCGCGAGAAATGCGACCACGAAGTCGAAAGCGCCCCTAAATGCCCAGTCAGAAATCAAACTAGCGATGCCCGCCGGAAGGTTGCTCACCGCTCCACCAAGCCGACCGCCTCATCTTTCCGAGCCGGAACGCGTATCGTCGGGCCCCCGGTCAACAGCACAAGCCCCCGCCAGCCGCCACGCGCGGTAGCTCCTTCTTGGAACCATGGTTCCACAGCGGGCCTTACCGCCTTCCAGGCCCTTGCCGCCGCCTCGTCCATCGCCTGCCTCATATCGCCCCCCAGGAATGAATCGAGGATGTTGGGAAGCGTGCTGAACGCGGGGGAACTACGCAGGTCCCCGTATTGCAGAGCCCCTGTCACGGGGTTCGATCTGCTCTGGAGCACGACGAGTACGTTGGCCGGCCACCCGCACGCAGTAGACCTGCGCAGGAATTCGACCGCAGGTCGCAAGCACGCCGCCGCCGCCTCACTCCCCCCAACTTTCAGCCCCGCCTTTGCGACCACCAGCTGTTCGGTAGGATGGTCGTCAGTCATGCGAGCGGAATGGAGCCGAGGAGGACACGCACGTTCTCTGGCTGGGCGGCGTACTCGCCCTCCAACTCCAGCGCGACCGACCTTTGCAAATACGAGTCCACCCCACCAAGCGGCTCCACGTTCACCAGCAGCAAGGGCCAGGTGATCTTCGAGTGCTTGCGACCACCGTAGCCCCAAAAGCCGTACTGCTCGGAAATGTTCAGCGGTACACCAGGCCGCAACTCGCATGCCAGCACGCACCTCCTTCCGCAGGCTCATTCGAGCACAGTACGGACAAAGAATCTCCGCCGCGGCACCTGGCATTGGGAGGATGCATCCAGGCGCGTCTCTTGTGGGCTGCTCGCAAACAGCGGCCCGGCAGACGCTGCATTTCCGCAAGACCTGAGCTTTGGAGCAGCAGAAATTGCAGTATGCGCAATCCGGCGCCACCGGGCCCGCCACGGCGAAGCCG
Source organism: Boletellus deceptivus (assembly GCA_038090195.1). Classification (NCBI taxonomy): domain Eukaryota; kingdom Fungi; phylum Basidiomycota; class Agaricomycetes; order Boletales; family Boletaceae; genus Boletellus; species Boletellus deceptivus. Next base: position 48 of record JBBPMG010000943.1, on the reverse strand, counting down.
CCACTCGGTCCGGCCACTGACAGCCTGGTTCAGCCGCCAAGCGGGACG
>JBBPMG010000942.1:0-11162 GCA_038090195.1 Boletellus deceptivus | reverse complement strand
GCGCACCAGTCTGGGACCCAGCGCCATGAGGTAAACCGATAAACAGTCCGGTGAACTCCGTTCGCTTTTGGCGGGCTGCGCGGGCGCGTGATGTTGAACCAATGAAGAAACACAGAATTTGCGAATTTCAAGCTACAGAAAAATAAGTATATTATAATTGAAGAATACTTCTGAGAACAATCCAGCTAGATGATCTACTAAATAGCAACACAGTTGCGTACGACCCACAGTGAAATGAATTGCTCCACCTTCAATGCAGCAATCCTCGAGGTGCTGTCACGTCCACTAGAAATATTTCCACGCCTAACGATCGACAAGAAGCCAGCAACTATCTAGCAAAACTCACTGGCCCCGGACTGTGTTGCGTTGGAACCCTGGTTGTTCTTCATGCATCATGCAGTAGTCGCGGCACGGCCGAAAGTATGTAGACTTAACAGATTTGTACATGGCCGACACTAATCTGTAAGGTAGATAATATTACCCACCTTACTGGCACGTGATTAATGCCAATCCCAAATTAGGCTTGCCCTTTGGCGCGAACACAGATCTTTTACTGTACTTTGAGGTTGACCTAACATCCCTCCATACACGCTGAACAGACATAGACACCCTACATTCATTCAGATACTCGACACAACTCAGCGTAGCACGAAAAGCTGCAATATCATACATGTCCTCCTTTTTTCAGTTTTCTTTTTTTTCCTTCTTTTTTTTTTTCTTTTTCTAATAAACCCATAGCCACGAGGACAGGCGACTTCGATGATCACTGCCCGGATTTATCCGCCGGGTAAATATGCCACAATGTCTCATCTGAGAACTTAGTGCTAAGGTAAACCTGTCACAGGGCCACATCAGCGCTATCCCTATCCACACGCATCACAAGAGGTATATTACCGGCCTGTCGGGACCAAATCCATCCAGCGTCCAGTAGTATGTGTCTTTAAAGAACGGGGATGAGGTCGAGATGCTGAAAGGAGGGAAGAGTATAAAGTCAGGGAAAAGACCCGGAGCGGAGAAGGAGACGACAAAACACACGTGAACGCGTCATGATCAGGGATGTATTTAACGGTCCAGGTGGTCCCGTTCGTGGAACCCGTAAGTGCGGAACCCTACAGCGACGCACAACGATCAGCTAAGAGTCCTAGGGCACACCCCCTATGCAGTGCAAGCGGACGTACGTCTGCCAACGCAGTCGCAAGCACGTAGGACCCACGGTTTGCGAAGTTCTCGATGAGGTACCCTCTGCCAGTACTAGTGGACTTGAAGGACCACTGTCGACCAGTGAGCGTGCGACCCATACGAAGACAGGCTATCAGTGCATACGTCACGCCACTCCCGGAACTCGGGACGAAAGTCCCGAGCAACGATGGGACCGAAGGTACTAGCGAAGTGGAGAGTCACATATTCCTTTGGGTATTTGTAGTTCGTGATAGTGTACTTGCCGGAGTAGGGAATGGGCTCTGGAAGTGGAGACATGATGGCGTGTGGGCGTGCTGCTGTAGATCGCGGGTTGTCCTCGATGCTAGCAGGACTTACTATTTATACGTTTCCAACCTCTCCTGTGCCGCAATCCAAGGCTCGTACACTCTCACATCGCGGGTTAGCTTGGCCCTGTGTGGTGAAGGAAGGGCACAAATATCTTCAAACATGTCAAAATTGCGGAGCATGTCCCAGATCTGAATATGGGCATTATCTGTCAAACGAGGATGGAATGGACGTGCAGGCAAACCGCCGCACTCACGATGAAGCCCAGTCTTCCGGTGCCCCGCCATTTTTGGCCCCGTCCGAAACACCGATGCCGTTCTGATAGAACATTGCGCAACACTGGGCTGATCTGTGGTCACCGTCACACCATGCATGATCCAAACTGGAAACGACCTGAGATAGATCGGAGATGGCCGTTCCTCGGGTATTAGGTGATGTAACGGATTGAATTCAGGGATCGGGTGGATTGGTGTCTACACCGCCAACTTCGGCCACGGAGCGCATGGGGCTGGAAGCATAGTTGCGCCGACGCAAGTACTTGCTGTTTCTGGGGGCTCCTTATGGCACTTATGCCTTCTGGCTCGTACTGGGACTGCGGGCTCGGACGGACCCATGGAGCTGCTGCGGTCCCCCGCCGAGGCGAGATGTAGAACGTGTGGACCAGATAGCAGAGCTGGTGCCGAATTGCTGAGGCGCGACTTGGGAGGCATACCCATTATTAGTATAGATCCATTTGCACAGGAATGCGCTCGTCTCCTGACACGTCGTCGTGATGGCTTTCTGATTCTTTGAAGTGTCCTGCCCAGTGCTCAAAGCCGGACAAGACAAGTGGTCTGACGAGGCATGACTTGCCGCGGAGATACGCTGGGCCTGTGGTGGTGGGACTTGCCGACAGTTGCGCGGGGTGGGATGTCGAGCATGGCGTCGCGGTCTAAAAAGTTTGCGGCTCCGCGGGAGACTGTTCCAATCGTCGATCTCTCCAGAGTCCTGGCTATCTTCTCTTTGGTGGAGTCGTCACGGTAAAAGTTGCAACGGCCCCTGGCAACGCGCGACGTCTGCTTAGCACAAATAACGCGATGCCATTGTTCATGCACATGGACGGCTTTCTACCCCACCGATCATCCACGGGGAGCGCGCACACCGACGACCCGCGGAGACGACGAAGACAGCAATAGGCCCCGGAAGTGCTCTAAACATCGGGGAGACCGCTAGAGACGTGCTGGATTGCAGGTGGGCATGTAGGGTGTGAGAGACGTCGACCTCTGAATGGACCGGCGAAGGATGTCCCGGTATGGCAGGTCCCATGCACACAAATTAGGTTGAAGTTCGGGAGCAAGAATGTTGCATTCATGCCGCCACTAACCGAGGGCGCTGGAGACATCCACAAAGGACCACATTCTCAGACAGGATTCCTGCCAGCTAGTGGCACTGACGTGATCCCACACGGGGCCCATCTCGAAGGCTTCCAATCGCTTCCGAACGAGGGCAATGCTCCCCTTCCCATACTAGGCCAACGTGGGATGTTCACGAATCGCCTATCGAATCCGCACCATTGATCGGCGCCCACTGATCAGTCCGTTACCAGACCATGTGTTGGTGGCTTGCCTTTCGGTGGGGCAGCCTCATGGACGGACTGGTCATGAGACCGGGTCCACCGCCGGATATCAGATGCCTCGCTCTGTCTCCGGTCATGCCGCTGATAGGTCGCAGAGCCATTCAGGGGCTGTTCTTTATTGGTGGTCTACTCGGTTCCCCGTTCGGCCCTTCAGGAAAGGGTGACATCCCTGTGACACATTTTTGATACTCCACGCTGACACTGACAAAATTCTCAGGAGATCGTGCAGATGAGTCCTTCAATCACCATTTACACTTATAGGGCAGGTCGAGGTTCATCGAGCTCTAGAATGCCCGATAGGCCCCGGAGCGCGTCTGGGTGCAGCAGGTGATTATATCCTAGCCGTACATGGTCGCGGGCTCACACAAACAGATTGTCGGACTGGCGGAGCTGTAACTTTGGACATGACGCGCCAGTGCATGATGCAAGCTGTACTCTGCCGGGCCCCACCTATCTCAGTTCTCTCACTCAAAAAGGGGGCAATTTGAATGCCCCGACTTAACACACAGGATAATGGTCTTCAGCTCGCACGTCGTTCATTGCTCAGGAAGCCAAAGCACTCGACTGTCTCCCATTGACCCCCTTGTGATGATTTCTCGGACTACTTATACCGTCTACCGTGACGAGCAGTGAACCAGGTCTGACATCGAATCCTAGAGACGCTTGATTGATTGTTCTGTTGGAAATGTGCTGTATGAAGCCATCTAAGCAATCTCCAAGGCTTCTGTGCATGCTGAAGCTTTGTCCTTCGGATGAACGTCATCACGGCGACGTGTCAGGAAACAAGCGCATTGTCGTTTGCGAATGCATATGCAGTTGGGATAATGCCTTTAGTTGGTATGCTTTACTCGACATCAAATTGTAGACGACCACCAGTACACGAGCGATACACATCGGTATCGAATACATAATACGAGTGGGCACTTTGAATCCAATGGAAGACATGGGCACGAGTAAACGAGTCAAACCGAGACGCACTTCAGTGGGGAGGGGCTGTTAAGCCAGCACGAGGTGGTGTCAGACTAAAAAGGAAATCAGACATATTTGAAAAGGATGTCGCCCTTCAGCTGAAGGGCACTCGCTCCTACCCCGTTGAAGCGACACCGAGTTTTTTTCTTCCAGTACCACTCATCTTCCTTCACAAGGTAGGTGGGAAGGAATTTGTCGAGAGCGGCCTTCATGACAGCCCTCTCATCCTCATCCTTGTAGGACATGATCAGATTGAGCTTCCAGATGACAGCTTTGGCGTTGTTGAGGTCCCACATGGCTTTGTTACTGTCGTCGCGGTCTGGAGCCGCCCAGAGCTCCAATTTGACAGTTTTGATAGCAGGGTAGTATGGGCATTTCAAGGACAAAGGAACAATGTGACTAACAGAAAGTCTGGGTTGAGAGCATTGGGAGTGGACACTCTGGCTGTTGAAAACTCACAGCCTTTATGTCCTCTCAGCATCTGTGCTCAGAAGATATCTAGCTGGAAGATGCACATGAAAGGCACTATTCTGTGAACATGGAGAGCCAAGTGCCTTAACTCCACATGATCAGAAACTGCAGGTAGGTTGTCTGTATCCAAATATCCATAATATGAACCACAGGGTGTACTGTCAGTGACTTCAAAGATACAAGATCTGACAGGAGAGGATGTCATTGAATTCAATGTCTCTGTTTTTGTGAGGGTATCTGCCTCTCATTGAAACATTCTTACTTGAGCACAACACCTGATGTTACGCTAGGCACACTTTCGAGGAGAAAGGTCTAGGAGGCCAGCAGCAGGATGCTCACGTAGAGGTACAACTTAGCTGTGGCAAGAGACTATACATTCCTAAGAACAGACTAAGAGGTGTGACACGAAAGTATGTGTGTATTGTGCAGACTAAGCATAAAGAACATACAGGCATAGGAGAGGTATTTATACAAGGGAACACATAAGTGTAGAATCAAATGGAATGACAGAGAACAAGAGGACACATAATCGTCAAATGGAATGGAATGACAGAGAACAAGGGGATGTGTAAGCATAGAATTGAATGGAATGACAAAGAACAGAGAGACACATAAGCATGGATGACTAAAGGGAGAAGCAAGGACTAGACACTATGAATATACACCCAGGTGCTGCTCACCAGTACCAAGAAGTGTTCATAGTCAAAGTAATACATACCCCAAATGGGAGAATGATGAAGGCAAAGTATTGATGAGGAGAAAACATGGGGGTAGAGAGAGAGAATCATAACATTACCCCCTTTGTATATTTGAGCCCCAGGCTTGAATACCCGGGTTTTAGGCAGGTGGCAAAGATGGTCCAGTATAAATGGCAGTGGCTTGTTCAACAGAGAAATGCTCAAATGGACAGTCATCAAGGACGTGACCAGGGCGGTTGCAGCGTGAGCAGATGCAGGTAGGGCAGAATTGAGGTCCATGTCCCCAATGCTGGCAGGTACTGCATTGAGTGGAAAAACAGCAGCGAGCGGGATGGCCAGGGGCAAGCTTATGACAGGACAGACATTGATACATGGGGCAACTGTCTCAGTAGTGACCCAGATGATGACAGTGGTAGCAACGAGTCGAGGAAATGGCAGGGAGGTGCACCAGAGGGGACTCCACTGTCTGGATATCTGAGGAAAGGATGGTTCAGCTGTCTCCGAGTCGGTGGAGCGTGATGTGCTCCTTGATGCAAGCGAGGACAGTGCAGTCAAGTCTATAGCCATCTGCAGAGGAGACATTGTCTGCTTGAGCTGGGACAAGTGCTGGGGGAGAAGGGGGAGCAATGGGAAGAGGAGGCAGGGAAGGCAAGGGGTCTACGGAGGAAATTGGGGAAGAGCTAATACAATCCCTTAAAGAAACAAGGTACTGGTGGCAAGCTTCCTGGGAAAGGGAGAGGAAAATTGGGTGAAAAACTGGGAAGGTAAGACGTGGATCAAGTTGTTCAATATAAGAAGTGAAGCCATATAAGTGTAAGGTGGAAAGGACATGCTCAGGGATGCAGGCAAGAAACATTTGAAGGGGAACACCAAAAGCAGGTGGTAAATCCAAAGGGGCAACACGAAAGTGGTAGGTCTGAGCAGTGATGGAATCGAAATAAGTGTGTACAAGCTCTTGGGCTACTGTGTCCTCTTCATATAGCAGATCCGTCTCAATGGCGTGAACGAGGGTGGGTTTGGCAAGGATAGCGGTGTAGAGCATGTTGATGGAAGAAGCAGGAAGTAAGGTAAGATAAACAGGAGACAAGGGAAGAAACAAGGAATCTGATACAACCTCAAATGCCAAGTGTAGGGGACTTGGCCTTGGGCGAGCGTAGGGATGATGATGATATGAGGGGAAGACCGAAGACTTCAAGACTGGGGTTGCCAGGCTTGAGCCTCGGGTTTATATACACGTCTATGTGTTTGTACACGTTTGTACAAACGACTAAATACGGTAGATAGGGCAGAGGGTTATTAGCTAAATAGGATGAGTCAGTGGGAAAAGCATGAGTAAGAATGCGTCATAATGAGTCATAGGGCATAGGGTGTATGAGTCATATGGAACGTCATGGAAAGTCATGGAAAAAGATCGGTAAGCACGGATGAGTCAATCATCCAGTGTGTCGGAGGTCTAAGGATAAGATAATCGTCTTGCGATAAGATAAGATAAGATGAGATTAGATAAGATAAGGTCACGTGATCGACCCGATAAGATTAGAAAGAGAGAAGAAAATGAGATAAATGCTTAGCGGAGGCGAGCCCGTAACAGAATCTATAGTAGAAAATGGAACAGAGGGTGAAGAGGAACAATGGGAAGATGACATTGTTAACGAAGTGAAGTAAGGGGAGGAGGGTGTTGACTATGATGGTGGCATAAGTGAAAAGGACTGGATCCATCAACTATCATAAGGTATGAGACTTTTTATACGTGGAAAGGATGGAACGTGCATGGTGGAGATTACTCTCTGGTTCTCATGTGTTCTCGGCAGCTGAGTAACCTTTCCATGCGGTCAGGTACTGATAATGGCCAGAAGAGCCCTTGTGTGCAAGAATTCCCTCAACTTCATATTCTTCTTCACCTTTGATGACATCAGGTGGCGGTGTGGGAAACGAGGAGCCATGTGCTTCAGTGCTGTGGAATGGGGAAAGTAGAGAGGCATGGAAAACGTTATGAATCTTCCATGAGGGAGGGAGATGAAGGTGGTATGTGAGTAGGGATAGGGCCTGAGTGATCTTGAACGGTCCTACACATTTGGGTGCTAGTTTCCTGGACAGGTATGGGATGCGAAGGTTAGTCACTTCTAACCAAACCTTATCACCCAGTTTTCAGGGGGAGAAACAGCATGTGGTGTGTTGGATCATGAGGCGTCTAGATGACTCATGTGCGGCAAGGGCTTCCTTTTGGGATTCTTCAAGAAGGGCTAATCTAGACATAAGGGCAGGGAGAAAGGTCTTTCCAATAGGAGGATAAGAACGTGGTTCGTATTCCAGCATAAGGGAGAAAAGAGAGACTTTGGTGGACAAGTGGGGGGAGGAGTTATGATGAAATTCTGTAGAAGTGATGAATGAGGACCAGGTATGCAGTTGGTTCATACAAAAGATTTGCAAATACATCTCGATCTCTTGGTTAACTCATTCTGTTTGACTGTCGGTCTGTGGATGGTAGGCAGTGGAGAGCTTAACATCATATCAAAAGAGTCTGGCTAGTTCATGAGTGAAAGCAGAGGCAAACTGTGGACCCTGATCAGAGATGAGAGTGTCATGTAGACCAAATCTTTTGAACATGTGATCAAAAAAGAGTTGGGCAACCCCTACAACATCAATGGTCTTAGTACATGGAACAAGAATTACCCCTTTCATAAGCCTGTGGTCGACTGTTACGTTTCATCCTTTATTCTCGATGGATACTATTTCTTTTCCTTTTCTCATGATAGACGTTGCTGCATCCGCCCAACCGGATGCTTATTCTTTTCTTTGTACGTGTACATCCGATCCTACGGAACACTTGTCATACCTGCTTATGCCTTGTCCGATCCAACTCGGACTTCCTTTTCATCTCCGTTTCTCTTTGTCATTTTGTGTATGATACGTCCGATCGGGCTCAGACTCCGATTTCCTTTCTTGGTTTCTTTTGTCGTATGATTCCTTTTCTTCTTCAGCGCACCGCTTGCTCCATGCGCCTTACTTACGAGTATATAAGACCCTGCTTTCCGTACCATGTACCTTAAGCTAGTCTTACTCGAATCTTAGCTTCATCACACCAAACCCCGTCCGACCTCGCCTTCGCTTGGTTGTCCTCATCACACCGACCTGGCTGGTTCCCTAGCACCGCCGGTACACCGAACCCTTGAGGAGTAGCTAAGCCCTCTCCCTTGCGGTCTTACACCAAACCCGTTTGACTGACTACATCGTCAATACGTAGATACACCGAACCCTTGACCCACCGTTGAAGCACTTGAGTCTATGCTCGTCGCTACCTGCGCCAAGTGTAACAAAAGACTAGCTTCTCTTTGGCCTGCTTTTTAGCAGCACCTGCCCACCATCACCATCGACCCCCGAAACCCGTTCTCTCGTCACAGTCATCGCCACTGGCACGCACCGGCCCCAGAACCCTCAGACTCTGAACCTGAGTGAGCCTCTACTCCTCAGGAAGACCTCGACCCCATCAAATCCCTGAATCTTCCCATTGCCCCCACCGCCTTCGAATCCTCCAACATCTCTGCTCTTTCCCAACAGCTTTCTTCACAGCTACAGATACCTCGACACCGTTCCCCATCCCCACTACGAACACCGATTATCCCCGCACCACCGCCTTCTGATACCATGACTATGAAACCCACCGAACTTCGGCTTAACACGCCGAAATCCTACAACAGATCCTCCACCACTGCTGAGTTCTGGTTGAACTCTGTCAGGACTTACCTGCTCATCAACCAAGACCTTTACAACAACAACGACAAGAAGGTCGGGTTCACCCTCTCCTTCATGACCGAGGGCACTGCCAAGAGCTGGGCAGCTGTCCACACTCGTACTGCCCTGAACACCGGATCCTTCGGCGTGTTCAAAGACTTCGTCTCGGACTTTAACGGGACGTTCCTCAACACACAGGCTGAAGCCGAGGCTACCACCTGGCTCACTAATACTCGTGTTCGCTCGGACGACTACTTGCCTAAGTACCTTGCTGAGTTTAAACTCAAAGTCGTCGAGGCTAAGCTCAACAACATCGCCAATGCCGCCACCATCATTCATTACCTCCGCGCTGGCATTCCCCCTTGGCTCTCAGACCATATCTATGATCTCGATACCATTCCCACGACCCCCGAAAACTGGTACAAGAAAATTGACCAGTTCTATTCCCAGAAACGCTTCGCCGCCGCCGTGGCCAAGCAACATAGTACAAGAACCCATGCGATCTTTACCCCCACCGTCACCCCAAAAGTCGCCTTGACCCCCGCTCGCAATCCCAATGCCATGGACATAGATCACCTTACCCATCTCACAGATAAAGAATGAGACCAATATAGGAAGGAAGGGAGATGTTTCCGGTGTCGTCAGCTAGGTCACATGGCTCGGGAATGTCCTCAGAATTCCCAGCACACCACCAACCCCTTCCGTGCTCCCAAGGTCGCCATTGTTGAAGGATCAGGCACACTAGAGGAGGTGCACGACGATGAAACTATCCGAAGGCTGGGAGAGGAAGCCTTCAGCCGGGATTTTTAGTACGGAGGACCGCGTTGACGCCGGTATCCTCCACGAGTAGTAGGCCGAAGAAACGAAACTTGTTGTATTTGCCAATCAAATTGATCGTTTCACCGCTTACTCTAAAAGCTGTCAACACCACCGCCATCCTCAACTCCAGAGCCCAGATCAATTGTATCAACTGGGACTTTGTAAAACGACATGACATCCCCATTACCCCCCTCGACAAACCCTTTGCCATCCAAAACGCCAATACCTCCCTGAACACGACCTGCCGCTTCGAAGCGGTACTCTTCACCCAAATAGGAGGCGTAACCCAACACATCGCCTTCTACATAATCAACGGAGGAAAGGAGAACGTTATTCTTGGTTTTCCTTGGCTCCGTGCCACTGAACCCACTGTCGACTGGGCAGCCAGTCGTGTCCTTATTCCCTTGACAAAAGACAAGTCTTCTCTTCTCAAGAAGACCCAACGTAATGAACGGATGGTGTTTATCACCAAAACCTCCTGTCCTTCTCCAACTTCTTCTCCTTGGAAAAACCTTCCCCATGAAACCGCGCTCGAACCTGAGGAACTTTCCGGGTTTCACCGGTACTGCCAAACTGAGGATGAGAAGGCCTTCACGGTACGAGCTCACCACCATGCCGAAATTTACCGTATCCAAAGGTTCGGATCTCGCTTCGCCAATGCCGAGGCTATGGCACAGATCCGAAAGATTACCCTGTCCACCGAGCTGGCTATTCAGGCTGAGCTCGCCAAACCCAAGAAAACCCTGCCCCCCAAATACTCAGACTTCACTTCCGTCTTCAGTAAGGAGGTGACAAACCACATTCCCCCCTCACGCCCCTATGACCACACCATCAACCTCAAGGAATCCTTCGTTCCTAAGGTCGGAAAGCTTTACCCTCTATCTGTCGAAGAAAAGAAGGCCACCGACGCATTCATCGATGAGAACCTCGCGTCAGGAAAGATCCGGCCTTCCAAATCCTCCCAAGCCTCGCCTTTCTTCTTTGTCAAAAAGAAGGACGGCGGTCTCCGCCCCTGCCAGGACTATCAGTACCTGAACGAGCATACCGTTCGAGATGCATACCCACTTCCCCTCATCTCTGAGCTAATCGACAAGCTCAAAGATGCCAAACTATTCACCAAGTTTGACGTCAGATGGGGATACAACAATGTCCACATCAAAGAAGGAGACCAATGGAAGGCTGCGTTCATTACCCATCGCGGACTCTTCGAACCCATGGTCATGTTCTTCGGCATGACCAATTCACCCTCCACGTTTCAGCAATTCATGATTGATTCCTTTAGAGATATGATCGCTGAAGGATGGCTCATCATCTACATGGATGACCTCCTTATTTACTCCGATGACGATGAAACCGTCCACCAAGAGCGGGTG
>JBBPMG010000940.1:0-11175 GCA_038090195.1 Boletellus deceptivus | reverse complement strand
AACTCCTTGGCGTCTGCTCCCCATAACGCAGTTGATTTATTTATGGATGGAACCGAGAGAGACACGAATGTCCCCTGTGCGACCGAAATCTGGTCCACGAGCTCGCCAGATCGAGCACGGACCGGCTTGCTCAGCGGGATCACATCGTCTTCCGTAGCCTACCCATATTAAACAACTCTAGTCAGTTCCACCCTATGAACCCCGGGGCACTTACCACACGAAGGAAATCTGGAAGGGGTGCATGCATGCGCAGTGTCTCGTGCACTACTGCATCGAGGTATGGTAAACTGTTCGAAAGCTGATCATAACTTGGGTCGGTTTCGAATGAAAGAAGTTCCGCTCTTAATTTGCTTTGCACATCCGGTTTCTTGGAGAGCTCTATCAACGCCCACTGAAGATTACCACCGCCAGTGAGTTGCGTATCGCCTGATTCCACTAGAACTTCCTACCGTCAAAGTGACTAATGCGGTCATAAGTCATGAGCCTAGGCTAATTCGAAGAATAGATGGACGTACTTGACGTCGTCTCATAGCCAGCAAGGAGCAAAACTTTAGCCTAATGTGGGGCTCATCAGGATACGATCATATCATATTTTGCTCTAATTTATACCTGTGACAGCACCTCTTCTCGCGACAAGTGAAACTGGTTCTCTTGGCTTTCGGCTCTGACTGGACGAGTTCAGTTCAGCCATCAGCCATCAAGGACACAGCTTGAGCATACCGAGGAGACCAAGCGCTGATTTCTCTTCCATCTCCCCCAAGACACCTTCGTCCTTTTCCTTCCTTGATTTTGTGATCAATGCATCTGTAACCTCGGCCATCGTGTCGTTCAACTTCTTGATAAGTATTGAATACGGAGTTGGCAGCTTCACCAACCACGGGAGCAGCTGAGAAAGCAAGATACGGAGCACCAAAGCCTCCCCCCCGCTCTTGCCCATCGTGTGAAAGACTTCCGCAACCGAGGTTGGTTTACCGTTCAGTGAGCCAAAGTCGTGCGAAAACCCGGCTATGCCAATTGTGTCGAGGCTGGTGAACTGGAGTGAGATGCTGCAATGGTCATACCAAAAACATTGTCATACGAAATGTGGTTCATCCTGCGTTCCGTGACACGTTAGTTAGGATATTAGGATATCAAGAAATACTGTGCTATGTACCAATTTTGGACCTCGATTATGGCGCTGTTATCGCCATTGGATTCGATCAAGTGATCCCAGACGCCTTGAGCCTACGCCCCGACCTGAGACGATAAACTTGTGCCTGGGGATGGGGCACAAACCTTGTACGCAGAATTGTAGAATATCGGGGACAGATTACGAATTGCAGCGTTACTGAACGCGGGGGTCAACATTTTCCGCAGTCTGTGGCGATTGGGTCATTATGGGGGTATAGAAGTTTCATGCGAACACAAAGGGACTAACCTTCGGTGCTCTTCACCGACAGCAGTCATTATCCCCTTGCCGAACTAGCAATCTTGATCAGCGCACCCATACCTCCCGGTCAATCCTCACTTACAAATTTCTCTGTCGCCATCTTTCCAAAAGGAATCAACACGTATGTCCATGGCTCTCTCGCGAAGCAGTGTGCTATGGCCTTGGGATCGCAGAGGACGAGTCTTCTTCCACCCATCACCGAGGGTATCTCGTACACCCCGCCATATTCTTCCGCCCACCTCTCGCACTGCGGCCCAGTGTCATGTGACGCGAAAAGGATCTTGTCGACGCCCCATAGGAACGAGGGGCTGGGTGGACCACGGAGAGCAGTCGTTTTCCATCGGCGACGGGCAATCCGAGCAGCGTTGAGGGCGACGTAAAAGGCCCCGATTGCACAGGCGACGTGAACGAAACGCACGCGGTGTATCGCAGAGAAATTGCCTATGAAAATCGCTTGCAAGGATTCGAGGGAGATTGCGTTGGCCATTCCTGGGGACAGGCTGACAAGTGAAGCGATAACGGCTATTTGAGTGCTCAGAGACCGTGCTTATTCTGAGGACACAATGTTGGATACGAAGAATCCCGGCAAGTAGTCAAAGGCGCACCGAGACCGCTTGCGAACGTGTCCTGGGCCGTGGTACGTGGCGAGCGTTAACGTGTTTGTCGGTGATCCAATTGTGAAACACCGGGCCTCAATCGATCATAAACAGGTCACACGCTCCCAGTGCGTCCGAGTGCTCACCAGATGCGCGTCGCCTTCGCCTGTTCTGAACAGTGCATGTATACGCCTAAAAGCTTATTTGCGTGAGAGCTACGTGTTTGACTAAAATGTTGGACGCTCGTATCATACCCACGAACCTAATATATGATACCGCTATAGGGCTTTGATAACCTGCAAGGGCACCCGAGATTCCTTCTCACATGGGATTTCTGGACGCGGTAAAATCTCGCCAGCAATACTCACTTCCTCTCAAGGCTGTCGTGAGAGATCATGTCGAGACTCCGGGTCAGTTTTAGGCCTCATGACCATATGGCGACGATGGACATGTGGGGAGCCTGGGTATGCTTCGTATACCCACGGTTAAGTCTATGTGCGAGAGAGAGGTTGACCTGGGCAGCCCATCCTATATACTGCGTCCGTCGGATGCCTCTTTCCGAGGACCCGGGCTGCGTTCGGCCTGTGGAGTCAGGACAGTGCACACAAGGACAGGTTAAGGAGCGAGTGGGAGATGCGGTTTCGCGCTGCGAAAGCTCTTGCCAGGGGGCTCAATCGCTACCCCGGCCGCTGCTTGTCCAGAGCCGTTCAGGTGGTCTACCAGCTGTAGCAGTCCAATGGAGTGCAAATGCGACGCGACCCTTCAAGAGGCTGGTGTTGAAAGGATGGGAGTGGGGATAAGGAGCCGTCTTCTTAGCGAAGAAGGGCCAGCGGGGCAGCAAGGTCCTTTCGGGTGTCTAACAACAAATTGGCTCCTCTTGCGATACGGCGGGAGCACCAGTCACCACCGAGTTCTGACCCTTACCGTGCGTAAAAGCATTCGGCTGGGCGATGCCACGCGAATGACTGTCATCAGCAGAGACCGCGACCACGTTACGGTCGAGCCCGAAACGCGGAGAGGCCCCAATCCTAATGTGTGGGAGCGTGATGTCTGAGTGCATGTTCAAATGGAACAAGGGCGGCATTCAGTCTAGGTTCCTGTACAGGTGGGGTGCTGTTCTTGATTGTATTTGGCAGGGTGCGAGCCGGGGTGAATCAGAGCAGGTCGGGGAGCCGCTGCTGTGTTGTCGCCGGTGAATCCTCTCTGCACGCATCCAGCGTATGCTTGATCGTCCACATGCCACCAAGACTGAGCAAACGCCAGCAACGAGAGCAAGAAGAGCTCCTCTCGCTTGCCACCAACAAACCCTCAACGGCTGATCGCCACCGATCCAGCGACTCAGAGCAAGACTCGGTCCCGGCGCCTGCAAAGACGGGTTTCGCTGCGGTATGTGTTTTACTCCTCGGACGGGCGGGTAGAAATGGTGACGATCAACACAGCTCTTCACGCCAGAGGACGGGCCTGATGCAGCCGGCACCGAGGATGAAGACACCACGAGACCCCCCAAGTCCCACAAGGTGCGAAATCCAATCGTCGCAGGCACGACAGCCCTCACCCCTTAGGTGTGCAGGCGAAGAAGAGAAAGAAGAAGGCAGTCCCCGCCGCTCACGAGGAGCATTCGCATACAGTGAAACCCGCTGGCCCAGTCCCTCAGGTAGTTTCCCAGTCCAAGACCGCCTCAAAAAAGACAAAGGCAAAAGGCAAAAAGGCAGACGACCAAGATGACTTGGACAAAGCTCTTGCAGAACTTTCGATCAAGTTCGTCCCGCTAGTGTTCATCTCTCTTCCGGTTCTCTTATGTGGTGGTGTACCAGGTATCCGGACCTTCAGCAGATTGCGCAGAACACCTCTGTTGACACGCAGTCGACGAAACTTTCCGCCCTTCTTTCAGTCTCAGTTTCCCACCTTGATGCAGAGTCCGAGCTCAAGAAGTTCTTCGGCTCCAAAGCCGTCTCAGCTGCCCAGGCCGCTACGTCCACACCCTCACCTGGAAGGAGGCGTCGTGGGGTACAGTTACAGGCACAGCGCTCCCAGCTTACACGCCCGCCGTCGTCCTGGGCCATGATCAAGCCACGGGAGGGTCTGTCTGCCCGATCGCTCACAGATGAGGAGACGACTGGGAAGGCGAGCGGGAGCCCTGCTGGCCCTGGGAAGTGGTGGACAGTGGAGTATAGCAAGCGTTACAAGGGCGTCACGAGGACGTTCATGCAAGCTGTCATGACTGGCGGTAGGTGCATGTATGCGTTGCTACTGATCGACTCTCACGAGAGTGTCTGGTGCAGACCCGGAGACTCTGTGGAGGGTCTTACAGAGAATGCCATGGCATGCAGATACGCTACTTCAACTTGCAGAAGTTTATCGTCATCGTGAAGGTCCGTTGAACCGGAATCTTTATGCAGTCCTTGCTCACACCCAGTTCTTCAGAGTACAGTCAAGCTGTGGAATACGTATCACGAGCTCTGTATGCCTACGAGCGCGCCTTCCTTGGGGCGTTTAGTCTCACGAGTGGGAATAATAGACTCGACTTTGATCGAGTAGAAAACAGACCATTCTTTCTCGCTATCCATCGACAAGTCATGTGAGCTCACCCCCAGGTCCCCATTTCGTTGAACAGGCGCTTATTCTGTCTTTAGTGACTTGCAACGTCGTGGTTGTCCTCGGACGTCGTTCGAGCACGCGCGACTACTCCTCTCCCTTGAACCATTGTCTGATCCCCACGGTGTCTACCTGCATCTTGACTACCTATGTGTTAAAGCGGGCTTGGGCGATTGGTTGCTCGACGTGTGGGCGGTATATCGAAGCACAGCTCCTAAAAACTCTTCCGAATATATAGATCCGAGCGTACTGCCTGGTTGGTCATATGCGAGAGCTCTGATTCTGAGAGTCAAAGAAAAGGAGAAAAGGGACCGGGGCGAGGTCACACCATGTTTTGTTGGACCCCCTCATCATAGTTCTAACCACCGATGCGTTAGGATTTCAAAGAGGAGGGTACGGCGACACTTCGAGAGGCAATTCTCGGGTTTCCGTCCATAGTCCCCCTCTTGGCTGACAAGTGCGAGATTTCACTTTCTACGGAAGTCCGAAGCCACAAGGCCTTTCGCATTTATACGGACAGAATGTGCGTCCAGAGTCTTTAAGCTCATCGCGGTCTGACAATGTTCCAGTGGCTTGTCTTCTGAAGAAAGCATCCTCTACCTCCTTTCTCACCTCTACGCACAGCGTTCTTCTCCACTCTGGAAGTCTTCCGATCACGCATCGTGGCTTTCAAGTACGGTGAACGCAGTTCTGCCGACTCTTTCTGCTCAACGTACACACCCAACCCGCGAGCGATTCCTTCGCACCTTCTCCTCCCTCACATTGCGGCAATCGATCTATCGCCACATCTTTGTGCTCGAACAGACCCATGCCCAGCCGCAAAATCGCGCTCTAACTGCCTTCATACCGCCCGACGTCACCCAGAGCAGACAACTCGCTTGTGACCCTCTCCCGCCGAACACCGCCCTCTCAACGTACGACGCCACCTTCTTCGCCGGATCCGAAGACCCGTTTGCAGCCGACCGGCTCCGTCCCTCTCGGAGGCGCACCCAGGCCGAAGAGCGGATCCTCGCCCAGCTGATTCCCGACGCCGCCGCCCGCGCCCAGCTCCTCGCGCTCTACGATCAAAATCCGTGGCTCGCTGCACAGATTCCAGGCGGTGTGGTCGAGTTCGTGCACATGGTGGCAGAGATGCCAGAGGATGCGCTTCACGAACTGATGTTGGGCGCTGAGATGATGCGCGAAGCGGGCGGCGCTCCCGGGGTACAGCCGGGGTTGGCGGACCGGGGCGCGATGCCTGGAGAGCTTCCGGACGAAGAAGAACTTGAAGTATTTTGGGAGGCGGAGGACGGAGGCGGTGGTGCGGATGGTCTAGTGCACGGTCAGCCCGGCCAACAGGATACGAGGGCAGATACAGACGAGGAGGAAGAGGAGGAGGAAGATAATGACGATGTCGCTGTCAGTCTACCAGTTCATCATCCTCGCAGGACTTCTGAAGTTTGGTTTAGCCGACGCCTATACGTATGGTACGGAACCTCCTCAATCGACTCTGGGGGGGTGCACCCGTTGAGGAAGAATCGACTGATGAGGACGATGTCGGTAGTGGTTGATTGCGGAACTGGGAGCTTGGGGAGGTTGAGTACTATTTGGACTGATTATATTGTGTTAGGGAGAAATACAACTACATGTTGAACAAAAGTAACATAGGTACATGATGACTGAGGTAGAGAAAGACAAGCAGCATGAGTTCTGGTCCAGAATGGAGTCACAGGAAGAGACAGAGAAAACAAAAGTAGTGTTTGGATCATTGCAGCAGCATGTAAGAACAAGAGCTGATGATCTAGAGACCTAGTGACCCAGGTTGTTCAGTTGTTTCATTCAGAACTCTCCTCCTAAGCCCAGTTGTCAAGTTCATGTAGGATAAAACAATGATATGTAAAATGTCTTCATAGACATCTTGATCTCTCAATATCTTAAAGGAGAAAAGTCTCGAGATCCCAAATGGCTTTATTGGTTTAAGATAAAAACCATAGTTTGACTTGATTGATCTAATTGAAGTAAAGCCAATGATTGCAAATTGGTGACAATTAGATCTTGAAAATTTGTTGATTTGAATTATATATGAGCATTCCTAGTGGCTGTATAGTGGTAGCCAAGGACAAGTGATGTAAAGAAAATAATGTTCATGATGTCAACAAGTGAAGGTGCCATCTGAGGCACCCAATGCATATGTTGGAGTGTTATGATTGATGCATCAAGATCTTGATCTGACTGGGGCAAGATGATGAGCTCATCTTGAGCAGAACCTCATGTCTCCATCCAACAGGGCACTGCAAGTGATGGGAATTTCCTCTGAGTGATGAGAAAAAATGTAGACTGTTATGCTTGGTGTGGGTAGTGATGAGCACAGACTTGAGAGTTTCAATGGTGGGTCGATGGGTTGGTGGTTCTGCATATCAACGACAAAGTCAGTTGAACAGGTTTGGGATAAATGCTGCTTGGGAGAGAGTGAAGCTACTCCTCAAGGGTTCAAGGTACCAATGGCACTAGAGAGCCAATCAGGTCAAGGTGACAAGGGCAACTGAGTGAAAGCAAGGTCAAGTGAGGTTTGGTGTAAATGAAGCTAAGATTTGAGTAAGACTAGCTTGGAGTACATGGTATGGAGAGCTGAGTCTTATATACTCTAAGGTAATGCACACAGACCAAGCTGTGTGCATAGAGAAAAAGGAAATCATATGATGTGAAAAATCAAGAAAGGAAATTGGAGTCCAAGCCCAATTGGGCATCACATAAACATGATGACAAAGAGAAGCAGAAATGGAAAGGAAGTCTGAGTTGGATTGGACAGAGCATAAGCAAGGATGATGAGGGTTCCATATGATCAGATATACATGTAAAAGAAAAGAGTAAGCATCCAGTTGGGTGGACATTGGCAGTGACTAATCGTAAAGGAAAAGAAAAGTAGTAGTGTCCTCAAGCATGGTAGGTGAAACATAACATAGACCTACAAAAATTTTGAATAAAACAAAATTAGATCACAGATGACACTTGCATACTCTCCATATTTGTAACCTCCATTTTAGAAACTCATGCTGATATTTACTCATTGTGTGTTTCATGTGTGAAACACAAGACAACCAAGTCTGGAAATCCATTGAATGATACTTGTGTGAGGACATCACTCAAGTCTTTGATATGGGTGGTAATCCTTGAAGTTGGTGTCAGTCCCAGAAAGAAATCAAATTCAGGAATTGTTGGTGGGATGTTGACTTCCTGTGATGTACCTCTGATAAAATGCTCACACCAGAGGAGAAGTGACTGTGGTAATTATCCTTAATAGATCAGAGAATAATCAAAGAAGAACTATGCTTACCAAAAGAAATCTCACTGATGTGAGTATGGCTTGTTGGGCTAGACTTTGGTTTGCATTTTGTCCAGACTGAGATGCTATGATGATAGTCAATTGTCAAAGCAAATGTTTAGAGGGAACAGCTACATCAGCCAGAATTTGCAGTTGCAGTGACATCATTGACTTGTTAGATTCTTGGCCTCTATATCAAATTAGTAGTTTGGTAAGCCACATGTGTGAGCCTGATGCCAATGTAGCTCAAATTGGCCATCAATGTGACAGACAAGGCATTCTCTTGGAGTCCATAATCAACTGAGGATATGGTGACACACATCAAAGTGGCATTCCTGGAGCAACATCATGGTCTAGTTCAGGACTGCTACTGTGTCAGTGCTTTGGGCATTGTCTGGTTAGACACAAAGATCAAACAGACAGAAGCTGGGTTTTGTTTGCATGTGAGCATTCCTTCAATGATGTTTGATCACTTGATCTTGGAACTGTATGACTGCACTGCAGCTGGAGATCCAGGTGGAGAGCATGTTCTGGCCAATGTTGTTCATCACTTCTCTTTGGCTGTACATATATGTGCATCCTGGTCATGGAATCTGTTTCTGGGGCTGCAGTTGGTATCCTCATGAAACTGACAGAGACAGACTTATTGATCTATTCAACACAAGGGCACACACTCAGGGAAAAATAAAAATACACAGTATTGCAGTCACTGAAAGTGAACCATGTAGGACCTATGGATGGTGATTGCATTGTCTACACAGATGCTGGTGGAGTGTCCTCCAACTGCCCTGTTAGGCTGGGTCAAGTTCTTCTGGAGTAATATCATCAGTTTTCTCATCCAGTGTCTCTCCTCCAAAGACCCATGTATGCATGGGATAGTACTCTGCTAGATTGCAAGCCTCTGGGAGAGTGTTCAGGTGAGTGGCAATAGGGACAAAAAGGTTAGAGTTTTACAAGATTTGTTCTGACACACATTGTTTCCCTCTGTTGTAGCAATCAGATATGTATGAATTGTTTTAAGCCACATACTGAAACAACTGCTTACCAGTCCTGCTGGAAGCACATGTTTGGTATTGGCAAGGAGTCAAGTATGAGGACTGGGCAGGCAAGCTTGAGGAGGACAAGACTGGGTGCTCCAGTGAGTTGGGGGTGTCCCTTATATACTACCTTGCTGTTTACATCAGTGTACACTACATCTACAGATGTGCTGTGCTAATTGGGTCAGGGGTACATGAGGAGAACATGTGTATGGACTATGGGTACTGGTCCAAGGGTTTGGAATGCAAAGTTCTAGGGCATAGTGGTGAAGGGGAATGCCATGAGGCAATTCCAAGTGAGATCCATGGAGATTAGCATGAGTCAATTACTGTATCTAGCTGTCCAGGTCTATATAGAATGAATTGGTAATGGAGCTCTGCAGGTTCAAGGGTTTCTATCCAGGCTGTGTGTGCCTGTCCCTGACATGTGTCAAAAATGTGTGTAATGGAAGCAGGGTATGGGATATAGAGGGTTTAACCCTGGGTCTAAGGAATTGACCTAGTGATCTAGACTGTAACCTGTGCATCATGAGGCAATATGAGTCTGGGTGACTCAGACTTGTTCTAGACTCAATCTATGAGCCATGAGGACATCCTAGACTTGCTAAGTCCGAATGGGAAATAGATAACTGATTGATAACTGAATAAACCCATAAAGTATTCAGATCAAGCTAGAAAAGTCTAGAAAAATATTAGAAAAATGTGGAAAACTGTGCAGAAAAATAGGAGAGTGTAATACATACTGTATGTGTTGTGTCTACTCAAGAATGTGATGAATCCACCTGTGAACTTGAATGGACTTTGCTGGCTCCTGGCTTTTATGATGTTGATCTTACTGCATGTCTTTCAGGGCATCTTTTATCCATTGAACATTATCTACTACCATATGGCCCATTTCCTACTCCAGTGCCCTGAGCTTGACATGTCAGATGTACTGATATTGTTCAGTATGCTTTAAAATAGCTTGGATGATTGGAAGAAGGAACAAGGCTGGATGTTGAAAATGTTGGAAGACAGGATGGTGAGCACTGATGACTGGAAGGTGTTGAAGCAGTGACATATGTGAGACTTGGTGGCCAGTCTTTTCCAGAGCTCCAAGGGCAACATGACTGTGCATGCTGGAATCCTAGAGCTCAGTAGGGCTTTGTTTGTTTGAGCCACCATCAGGCTGATGATCATTGGCAGTCCTTAACAGATGTTGGTGAACCTGACATGCAACTTGCAAGCCTGTATATTGCTTGTTCTCAAGTTGTCCCTCTCATCATGGATCAAGATGCAGGTAGGTGAGGGGCTTGTCAAGGAATTGATTGCCTGGCTCTAGATATTAGAGAACATCATTGTGGTGATGGACATTTCCAAGCTCAGTCACACTACAGGAGATCAGTGGTGTGCAACCCTATATCAATGTTTGTCTTTCCTATTGTAGAGTCAAGGTAGGACTAGGATTTGCTTGGCTTGGTATTCAGATGGCAATTGTGCACCAGTGTGCTGTGGTTGCCCTATGGCTGAGTCTGATTCCTAGCATTCCTGGTCATTCATTCCTTCATGTGCAATTATGTGCTGCTGAATACCTACACCACTTAGATTGTAGTCTGACTGTGACACCTCAAGCCAGACTCTCCACATCAATGGGTTGTATTTTGGTAAGAATACCACATTTTGATTGGAATTCAGTCCTAATGTGGATATTGTTACTATAGTCACTTTTGTCCTGGTGGGAGCAGTTCCTTTGGGGGACACCAGTCCAAGACCATGGTGGTCCGATACCAGCACCTGATTTCAACATGTTTTTGGGACCAGTACCAATGTCAAAGATCACAACACACATCTGTGACTGGCATGATGTCCTGGCATACACTCCTCCATTTGACAGCTTTCCAAACCTGGTTGTATTGAGCATTTTACTTTTTTAGTAAGATCAAGAGTAGGATATCCGGTGTGAAGACCTCACTTGTGAACAATACATGCTAGATCCTAGATGTTGTGTTATTAAAAGATAAAAAGCCAATTTTAGTATACAGTGAGCTTAAAAACTGTTCCAATATTTGGTGATTTTGTAATGCACATCAAATATGTAGTACTGTCTGTTGTGGGAATATCACTTAGCATTGGTGGGAGCATGTGAACTACACACTTGTGGCTATCTGCTGACCTAAGAATCATGTGATTTGACCTATGGGGTGTGAAGATATGCCCATTTTAAGACAAGGAACTCAT
>JBBPMG010000939.1:0-11192 GCA_038090195.1 Boletellus deceptivus | reverse complement strand
TGCTGAACACTTGCTCTCACTCTTTGCTCTTCTTCATACATGCGATTCGCGATTCGAAGCGAACAGATGACTCGGACGATGATGATGATGATGCACCCCTCGCACTTGTGTATTGCTAGCCATCCGCATTGCTGAGAAAGAGATAATACGATAAAGTAAGCACCTGCGTGAACGATGGGTCGTTGGCTGCGCTCTCGCCGGGAGCAAACCGGGCCGGGCGATATTCTTCTTTTCCCCTCCGCTCCCAGCGCAAAGTACGGTATCTCCTTTCCAGAAGAATGGTCTGCTGGCCTCCAACATCCAGTTGTTGTTCCTTACGGGGCATAGAATATGCTCGGGCCTTGGATGTGCAGCTACCAATGCGAAGAGAACCCAGCCGCTTCCGACTACCAAAGACGTTCCTACAATCGGTACCGAGTTTGGCCACCTGGATGTCACTATGCTTGTCTTACTACTACGCTGGCCTGCGTCAAGAGCAACTGAAGGTTTCTCCCGGAATGCTCCACGACCAGGACAATCCGTCCGAAAAATATGTGCTCTGGATCAAGGAGTACCATCACTCCTGGATATGCTTCAAATATTCGACAAGATGACGAGATCAACCCAAAATCTTTGGAGCAGTGAGACAGGATCATATTCTCGCTCTTCTCTCGGAACAAGGTCACAGTAGGTTTCTACCTCTCGCATGTGATGTTTCCAATGGAAGCTAGAGTGAGCTGAGAAACGGTCGAGGCCCATCACTGGTGAGCAAGCCCGCAGTTAATATCATCGTTCAATCCAGGTGTTGATGAAACGGCGATTCCAGGCATCTCGGGCGCGAACGACAGCAGATGGCTGTTGCCAACGTCCATTGCGCAGCACGACCCCGAACACCAACAAGGAGCGAGTGCAAAGGTGCTCGCATGTTTACTCCAACCCAAAACGATGCGTACATGGTTACGCACGACGGGGGTGGCGAACAACAACGAAGTATGCTCAGATTGTGGCATTGCAACACCCCGAAATCCGCGCTCTGCTGGACGCCGAAGCACACATTCTTGATTTATTCAACCGACAGGCGGCCGAGACGTGGCCCGATTTTGTTCGCAATGTCGTCTATTTCGGCGAGCGGGATGAACTGGTGGTGGTGATGCTCGAACGAAACGGCATGACGCCACCGCTGCCGTCGTCACCCCCTTCCCAGTAGCTGGACCGCTATCTGGATCATGTGCACACCAGGGGCACCGACCTCAAACCCCCGATCGGATCGCAAGCAGCAGTCGGGCTCGCGAAGGACAGTTTGGTCCAAGCATGGCTGTTGGTTCGTGATCTGTCCGCTCAATCTCCGTGCTGTAGTTTTCGGGTTGCATGCGGATGCGTAGCTGGGACGCGGCCATTTGGTCATGTTTTCCGCACCACCCAAGGTTGACCGGAGCATCCATGCTGTATTCACTAGCAAAGATCCAAATTCCAGGATCACTACTGTTAACATATTGAGCTGGGCGATACACGGGATATGAACAGATATTCGACAGTGGGCACTGAGCACAGCAAGGCGTGAGCTACCAGCCAAGGTGCGAAGCCTGGTCACATTTCGTTCGCAAGCAGATGTAGTATGGCTCCAGCGGGAGCTCAAGTCGTTGGCAGATCCTTATGCGCCGTGCGACGCCTTGCGTAGTCTGGCAAAGCCAGTCCAAGCATCCGCCGACACTGCAAACTCTCGGGGTTCTATCCGGCCCATTCCAGCGATAGATGACTTTTGCACGACAATCCAGCCAAATTCGACCCGAGGGTGCATGGATCAATACCTTCGACCTGTCCAATGAGTTCTCACGCACGCAGAAACGAGTCAAGGGGGCCAAATACTCGTGCTGTTAAGCTCGTTCAAGGCGGACCACCTGACGCCGGACATCAGGGCGAGCGAACACGTCCATCCTCATCTGTACACACCGCACACGTCCCGGCGCATGTAGCCATGCAACGACCTCCAAACCTTTACTGTTCCCGGCCTGCCGTCGGACTAGGTGCCACCTTGGGCGTTGATCGGCCAGCTGAACGTGTTTACGGGGCAGCTCTACCTCCGAGACTACGAATAGTACCTTATGCAGTGCCGTTTCCTTGGCGTGGCTCCAGTTACCACTAGCGCGGCACTAAACGGGAAGAGGAGGCAAAAGAAAGCGGCGGCGGCGCATTGGAAAGTAAAGTGGCGCGCGTTCGATGTTCCTGAACCGCTCCTCGCACAGGAGGGCACGTTGGCATTTCCGGGCATTGTCTCTGAGTCTCTGCGGTGTGATGCGTTGCTTGGGCTTCGGGGCCGAGGACACTCCGTGGACCCACGTGGGCAAGATTCCTCGCGGATAGGTGCTTCGGTATACCGAAGAGGACTTTGAGACTATCATTGGTAGCCAGCTTCATTCGCAACCTGAATATTCAACACTCACCTGGCTAGATGTTATTTTTGAGTATGAATCCAATACTGTACTCAGTTGTTTAGTTACTAGGGAAGTTTAAACTAGATCTGGAGATCTGTTTGAGGGTCACCCGAACTTGCTTTCGACTTGCGCTCACTTTGACTTGCATCCGCTGTTTTTCCATCTTCATATGTCATGCGTATGAATCTCCACCAATGACTTCGGCAGTCAGAGTAGGTGTGTGTGACCTCGGCGTAGAGACATTCCTGAGGAGGGTGCCGACCTGCTGAGGTCATGGCAATGTGCTATCAGAGTTGAAATAGTGCCGTCGGAGCTTGTGTGCATGTCTAGCCTCCTCTGATGGATTATAAGACAAACTGTCGATGGATAACAAGCGGCGAGTAGTAATAAACGATGAGCGCTTGGGCGACGAGTAGCGAGAAGTTGAAATTCAGTGCCAAAACCCACCTCTAAATCATTTTGGGCCTGAATAAATCAGTCGTCAAATCAGCCCTCAAACTGGCGGGCCACAGTGCTTTCTAGTTTGGACTCGCCAAATATGCTTGCATTGAAATGCGAGAGTAAAACGAGATGCAGTGAGGCCCAGAGGTTCTGCACTATCCGAGTCCATAGGCAGTTAATCGGAGAAACAGAATATGGTTCCGAGAAAGGGCGGGCAGTGAACCACATGGCGACGTAGATCAACCAAACTCGTGTGCATAACCTCGCGAGTTGGCTTGGTGTCTCTTCCCGCCAAACGCAGCGGCGAGCACCATGGTATAGACACGCTTGAGGCCCGGCTAATTGAGCGCTAGAACCGAAATGATATACGGTCAGGTGACTATTGGGCGTGGAGGGGCCGCTGGGCTTGGGCCAACACATCATGATGTAATGGAAGCCAGATGTCAAAAGCCAGTCGGAATCTGCTGGGCTCCGACTCTATCGGATGGATCGTCGGCCGAAACTAGTTCAAAATAAGGGCGCACCAGCACTCCAGATTCTGACTAGGCCTTGTCCGGGTGGGTCACGATGCACGCTGTCCGCTGAAGTGGGTTTGGCACCGGGATTGACAAGGGTGACTTGCAAGGCGATGGCATGCTATGAGAGGGATTTCAGATGGGCTGCAGCCTGTACAGTGGTGGCCTCAGATAGGGTTGTCCGATTGCCCTGTGCTCTTCGGATCATGACGCCCCCAGTTGCTGTACGCTGCGCGGTGGAAGAGGTAAGCGACGGGGCTGGTCGCGTGGTGTGGACGCTGTTCGAAAAGCGAGCCAATGACCGGATCTAAACGGGATTATGTGGAGTAGAATGACGTCGGGCGGGTCGTCCGCGGCTGCTGGCGCTTGTCGGGTCGGAATCAGGTGCCCGCAAAGGCACGAGTCGTGTGCAGGGCACCCTTATAGACGCTCTACGTCCGCGTCCTCATCGCACTGGCGCACTCCTGGGCAGCTGAGCCGCTGTCGTAAGTGGCCACACAAAAGGGGGATGAAGCAGGACGAGTCATGCACGTGATTCGTTGCTGACGGGTCCAAGAGCCGATGCTCCACCCCCATTTAAGACCACCGTCACGTCGTCCTTGCATGGGTTGATCCCGTTCTCTCCCCCGCATCCGTCTGTCCGCTGATCTGTTCCCTCCAGTTAACACCGCAATCCTGGCACCCCTACGCCCGCACAGACATATGCGACCTCGCTCTCACACCTCTGGCTACTTTCGATAACTTGTTCCAGTCCTCGCCTCTTTCGCCTTCCCCTCGTCTTGCCAACCATGAGCGCCTCGTTCCGCATTTCAGCCAAGCTCTGGGAAAAGATCCACCATTTTGCGTCTTTTCCCCAGACCGGAGGTCAGTGCGCATCCCCTCTCCCCCTTGCCGCGTGCTGTCCTCCTCGCGCATGTCGAGGGCGTGCACCTCAGTCGCGGTGTTCTATTCGGAGCCCGCGGGTATCAATCCCGCGGACGATGACCTGATGCTCTGGCAGTTCTCGCGAACTCAGGGCTAACGACATCATGTTTCTTGGCGACTGAAGCATACCACCCCTTATCTCTGCATGCTTCGATAGTTCTTGTGACGCTGATCGGCATTCCACGCTGCAGTCTCCCTCCAGCAAATGGTCCTCTTTGGACAACACCCCAGCCAAGGCACCCTTCTGAAAGCCAGTCAATTTCTCGTTGGTGAGCCGTCCCCACAGAGTCCGGTGTTCTCCGGGTGACTGTCCTGTGCTTCTTTGTCACGTGACGTTGACAGAGGAACTTCCCGTCCGCCTCGCTCATCGTGTCAAGGAGTTGGACGAACTTCCATACAATCTAAGTGAGATGCACTCTATACGGAAAGTCAAGAACTGGTATGCCCAGAGCTTTGAGGTGGGTTCATCCGACGTCTGATCCATTCACATCTGAAACGCGAAACATCATTAACACCGCATTCCTATCTCAGGAGTTAATTAATTTCCCACCATTATCTCTCTCCCCTGCTGCTCGCCAGTCCCTGTTCGCCCGATCGGACAAGGAGGATATGAATATTTACCTCCCGGAAAGCGTTCCGAACCCGTCACTCATCACTTCCTACCTCGACGGAGACGGAGCTGCCGGTGGCGTAGCATATGGCGACAGGGAGGGCACCGCGTATGGAAGCAAGACTGGAAATGGCTCCTATAAGGCCAGCGGAAATGGTGGTGGGAACGGCAATAGCGTAAGCGGGCTTCGTGGTGGAAGCATCAAGCTGCGTGTCCCTGTCGAACGAAGGTCGGCCCGTTCTTGATGCCACCTGTCGCTAATTCCCACGTTGCCATGCAGATACTATGCACAGACCCCTTCTCATGCCTACCCACCCGAAGTCCATGACTACAATACCCGGTTCACCAAAACACTAGAGGCGATCAAACGCAGGCATGACCCCACGGTCACTACTGTCGCACAGGGCGTCTTAGAGTGGCAGAGGGCAAAGGGGATTAAATCAGGGATGGGAGTAGGGTTGCCTGCCTACGGGCAGGGCGGAGGTGAAGTCCAGGCATGGTTGGACAGATTCTACATGTCGCGCATCGGGATACGGTTCCTTATCGGACAACGTGAGTGGTGACTTCCATGGGCACTGATCGCCAGGTTAACTCTAGGTTTAGATGTAGCGCTAAATACACAGGAACCACACAAGGACTATGTAGGCATAATCTGCACCCAGGCCGTGAGTTGTGGTTCGTTGCCTTGGTGATTTTTTGTCTCGACGAATCGTTCCACTTTTGTCCAGAATGTGCACGATATCCTGCAAGAAGCCATCGAGAACGCTCGGTTCGTCTGCGAAGAGCATTATGCCATGTTCCGCGGACCACCGGTCCAACTCATTTGCCCTCCGGACTTGACGTTTGCGTACGTCCCAGGACATCTATCTCACATCGTCTTTGAGCTCCTCAAAAATTCACTGAGAGCCGTCGTGGAGCGGTTCGGACCTGATTATGAAGAGCGGGCTGCCGAAGACCCTTCCTGTGGTGGGTATCCACCGATCAAGGTGATCGTAGTGGAGGGAAGTGAGGACATCACGATCAAGATATCAGATGAGGGGGGTGGCATTCCAAGGAGTGCTATTCCGCTTATTTGGACATACATGTACACGACCATGGGGGGTCAAAGCATTGACCAAGACTTTCAGGTGAGGGGGGCTGCCATGTCACGTGAACAAGGGAACTAACATCATCGTGGCAGGCAGGAGACTTTCAAGCGCCAATGGCAGGTTTTGGATATGGCCTGCCGCTCTCTCGTCTGGTGGGTCATCCACGAGGTTCCATTTCGCGTAGGTTTGCTGATCCGGTTTGCCTGAATAGTATGCGAGATACTTTGGTGGTGATCTGCGCCTCATTTCCATGGATGGCTTTGGCACGGATGTGTACATCCATTTGAACAAACTCTCGAGCAGTCGGGAGCCACTGCCTTGACTGGGTGCTTGGCGACATTGGATGGTGGATGTATGATGATCTGGTCGCCCCGGCAAGGTGGGTATGTATGTGCCTCTACTGTTTAAAGTCTCGTTGCGGCTGGGCTGTAATCTTTGCTCATACTTTTATTCCACATCTCGTCAACTGACGTTCGTTGCTCTCTACTCTCTACACACTTTTTGTAAGCCACGCCTAATGTATGCATATTGTGACCCCGCGTCGACCCCCTGTGTTTGGTGTTGTTTGGCTCGCCTGTGGAGCTGCAAGCAGCCGCATTGGCAAGTCGGGTGTAGCCAATTTCAAGCTGATTGGCCGTAAGACATGGACTCTCCAAAACGTGCTGGATCGCCTTCCTCCTCCTCTGAAACGAAACGCATAAAGCTTACTGTTCCGTTAGGCCAACAATCACAAGGCGCTTCCCCCGTCGACCCCGAAAATGCACCCGGAAAGCGTGCAGAGCTCGACCCCATCCAAGGTGGCGAGATTGGCAACATACCGAACGACCCTGACGGCGGCACGGGAGGGACGAGCGGAGAGGGTACCACGAGCGAGGTGCGCGTCCTAAAAGAAGGCGAGGCGGAGGAGGACGGCGGCGACGTATCGATGGGCGAAGCCGGCGACGACGATGAGTCGGGGGACGACAACGACGACGAAGACCCAGCGCAGCTCGAGGCGACACGACTCAAGCTGGAGGAGCAAGCGCGCAAGTACCTCGCCGCTCAGACTCACGACGTCGTGATCCCGTCCTACGCGGTCTGGTTCGACATGTCGACGGTGCACCCTGTGGAGCGGCGCGCGCTGCCCGAGTTCTTCAACGCCCGCAACCGGAGCAAGACGCCATCGATCTACAAGGAATACCGCGACTTTATGATCAACACGTACCGGCTCCGGCCGAGTGAGTATCTGACCGTCACCGCTTGTCGGCGTAACCTCGCGGGGGACGTGTGCGCAGTCATGCGCGTCCACGCATTCCTCGAGCAATGGGGGCTCATCAACTATCAGGTGCGCACACTTTTTTTGTTCTTCCATGGACGTGCGGATGACGACGGACTTGGGGCAGATTGATCCGGAACAACGGCCGGCTGCGCTCGTCCCGCCGTTCACGGGCCACTTTCGTGTCATACTCGACACGCCGCGTGGTCTGCAGTCACTCCATCCCGGCACGCGCCCGCTCAGCACACACCCCGCCGCCAACGGCGTGCCCAAACATCCGTTGGCCGCGTCCTCAGCGCCGTTTGGGGCGACGCCCGCGTCGCTCGAGCTGCGCAACGCGATCTACCAAACGACGTCCAAGGCGTCGCGGGAGCTCAAGCCGGCGGAAGCCAAGACGCTCGCCAACGGCATCTCGCCCAACGCGCGGGGTAACATGTCGTACCAGTGCGACACGTGCGGGACAGACTGCACCGCGCTGCGGTATCACAGTCTGAAAGTAAAGGATTTCGAGCTGTGCGCGCCGTGTTATCTCGACGGGCGGTTTCCGTCGACCATGTTTAGTGGCGACTTTGTCAAGCTGACCGCGTCGCCGCCCGGGATCGTCGGCGCGCATAGCGGCAGTGGGAACGGGAGTGCGGACGAAGAGTGGACGGACCAAGAGGTGCTGCTGCTGCTCGAGGGGATCGAGATGTACGACGACGACTGGACGGCGGTCGAGGACCACGTGGGAACGCGCACGGCGCAGCAGTGCATCCGCAAGTTCCTCTCCCTCCCGATCGAGGACCCGTACGTCGCGGCGGAGGGGGACCAGGGCCCGCTGCGGTACGGACGGATTCCGTTTGAGCAGGCGGATAACCCCGTCATGAGCGTCGTTGCTTTCTTGGCGGGCGTCCTTAACCCGGTCGTGGCGGCCGAGGCGGCCAAGACAGCGATGCACGTGTTGGCTGCTGAGGGGGGTGCATCGGTCAAGGAGGACGAGGGCGAGGGTGGCACAAGTGAGCTCCATCGGTCGGACGGCGACAAGACAGGTTCTGGGGAGGATGCACATGGGATGCAGCTGGATGGGACGAGCGGGCCGTCTGCAGCACCCAACGGGGACGCGTCGACAACAAAGCGGGGCGCGGGGAACAATGGCAATGACGTGGCCATCGACCCGCCCTCTGGTCCGAGTGGCACGCCCCCGAAAATCCCACACTCGCAGGTGGCGCGCGCGGCGGGACTGGCACTCAAGTCGTCCGCGCGCGCGGCGGCGGCGCTGGCGGATGCCGAGGACGCGACGATCCGGAGCACGCTCGCGTCGCTGATCAAGCTGACGCTCAGCAAGCTGGAGCTCAAGATGACCGCGTTCGAGGAGCTGGAGGCGTTGCTCGAGGAGGAGCGCAAGGCACTTGAAAGCACGCGGATGGCGCTCGTCAGCGAGCGGGTGAACCTCAAGTGGATACTGGACGGCGTGCGCGCGGAGCTGGGCAAGAACGTGGGTGTCGGTTCATTGGGGACGACGGGGCAGGGAACGCCAGTGAGCGAGGTGCCGTCAGGGACGCCGATGGAGGGGGACGTGGGGCCGGTGGGCGACGGCAGTTTTGCACAGTTGGGATGAAAAAGTTGTTGGGGGGGCTATGATTATACTCTCTCTTGTTGCTCTTTTCTTTTGTGCTTTCTCGCGTGCTCTTTTTCTTTCCTCCATGTATCACACTCTAATTGAATTATTATCGCTAGACTTGTGTTTTTTCTATGTGCTTGAGACGAGTGAAGAGAGGGGTTGATGACTGCGTGGTACTGTATGCTCACTCAAACAGCTGCCGCACGACCTCGTCTGCCTCCGACACTTCCGCCTCCACCAACATCTTCCTGACCGTCTCCCGCTTGAGCATCCTCCGCTGGCCAGGGAGGAGCAGATCCATTGCCTGCCTCGCCAAGCACACGAACCATGTCCGCCCATCCGCCGGACAATGCCCCCTCGACGCCGCGTCCGACAGCACCTCCGCTCCCGTCTCCGCGTGTGCCATGCACTCGTGCACGAGCTGCCGTACCGTCTCCTGCGACTCGTGGTACCGCTTGTCTTGCACGTCGCTATCGCCGCCCTCACTCTCACGTTCGTTCTCGCTGTCGCGCCCTCGCTTGCGCCAGTCCTCGCCCTGGAGCTGGCTATCCAGCACGGTGATACACGCGTGGCCGACGATGCTCCGCGCCCTGCTTATTGACTGCAGGGCCGGGTCGTCCTGATGCTGCTCCCACCAGTCCTCCATCATCTCCGGTCCGCCGTCCCCACCAGGCGCCTTGGGTATCTTGCCGAGCCCAGTCACAACGAGCAGCGTCGGGACGCGCCCCTGACACACGCCGTCATGGAATAGACGAAAGTTGGTCTCCACCGCCCTCGTCGCCCTCGTCTTCGTCGTCGCAGTCGTCATCATCACCCTCGTCGTGCGGCTCCCGACCATACACATCACTACGAGGTGGATCCCACCCGCGTCGCGCACGCGCTGGACGAACGCGTGCATGTTGCGGAGCGTGTTCGGCAGCTGGTCGAGCTCAATGTACGGATCACGCGGCCCGATGGTATATAAGATGCGCACATGCTGCCGCCCTCCCTTGTTTTGCTTGTCCCTCGATGCGTGGGCGCGCCGAGGCCGGTGGTGGAGCGTCGCGTCGATGACCGTGAGTGCCATCGTCTCGCGTGCATAGTCTGAGAGCGGCTTGAGGACGGTGTACCCGAGGATCAGGTTGACCACGCGGCCCGATGCAGCACCCGGCTCGCCGCAGACGAGGATGTTGGTCGTCTTGGCGCCCGGCGGGTGGCGCGGCAGGTGCGCGATGCGTTCGGCCTCGGTCAGCACTGGCAGCGAGTGCGGGTCGGTCGGCGGTACCAGCGGTCGCGAGTTGTCGGAGGCGGTGCGCTCGCGATCCCAGCTAATCACGTCCACGTCCCGCAAGACGTAGCCCTGCATGTCCACCTCTTCGTCCCGTAACCGCTCCAGACTTCCCGGGACGCTCCTGGCGGTGACATTGGCAATCTGATGGTCATCGCCCATTTGCTCATCCCCGGACACAGGTGCGATATGTACTCGGGCAAATTTCCATGCGGACTCGATATCTCGGAGGTAGATGACGAGAGGACGTTGGACCCGATCAGCGGCGGGGGGTTCGAAACTGCAGCACAAGATGGCTTTCCAGAGCTTCCCTGTGACATACTTCATCGGCAGAGAGAGTCGGACGAGGTTGTTGGTGATGGAAAATTGAGGTCGATAATCGACGACGTCTCGGATTTTGTCTACGTAGTGCTTGCGAAAGTCGCGTTCCGAGATTTCGTACGATTTCAGGTAATGGGATGGGGAGGAGGCGAGGAGACCCGTCCTGTTTGGTGGAGGGATGGAGGCGCTGTCATCCTCGGCTGGATCGGCGTCCGAGTTCTCAGTGTCCTCGGTCAGAGTAAATGTATGGTACCAGGCAAAGATGGTCTGGTCCGAGAATTTCAGGATGAGTCTGTGTTGCAAGTCTTCGAACGCTTCATCGTTTATCCCATAGCTGGGAGACATGCTGACACCGAGGATGCCCAGCATTGAGTACGATCTGTCTTCCAACTTGGATGTTCTTCTCTTGGACGCCCAGACCATCTTCTGAGATATGGTCACGTCTCGAGGAATGTCGCCTGTCCTGAGGATGTCAGAGCCGATGCCCGTACGTTCTGCAATGGGGCCAATCATCTGATCCCGAGTACCGATAAGTTTCCAGTCTTTCGTGAAAAATTTGAGGACTTTGGGCGCGATCAGCTCTTGCAACGTCCAACCGCGCGTGAACCAGTCGCCCCTGATGAGCTCGGACGGGTCGCCGACGTCGCGCAGGTAAGCATAGCAGACCGTCGCGCCGCGATACAAGTTGTACATCCTGTTGATGGCTTCCGTGAGCTCTGCGCTGTTTCGCTTGTCGATGCAGCACGTGTCTAGCCAGACG